>JAWQFJ010001296.1:55942-60942 GCA_034096865.1 Theodoxus fluviatilis
TTAATGCAGGATGAAACATTTCTACAACTCCAAGTGGTAGGAATTCCTGGTTTAATGCAGGATGAAACATTTCTACAACTCCAAGTGGTAGGAATTCCTGGTTTAATGCAGGATGAAACATTTCTACAACTCCAAGTGGTAGGAATTCCTGGTTTAATGCAGGATGAAACATTTCTACAACTCCAAGTGGTAGGAATTCCTGGTTTAATGCAGGATGAAACATTTCTACAACTTCAAGTGGTAGGAATTCTTGGTTTAATGCAGGATGAAACATTTCTACAACTTCAAGTGGTAGGAATTCTTGGTTTAATGCAGGATGAAACATTTCTACAACTCCAAGTGATACTAATGGTCATTTCCATAGAAAAATGGATAAATTAAATCATCATTTTTTTTTTACTCCCCAAGAAGAGGAAATAAGTATATGTAATTTTAAATAAAGAAAGAAAAGGAGAAGAAAATAAAAGAGCTTTATCAACTACAGGAATGCTCTTCTAGCAATATTCCAACTGAGAGACATGCCACAAGAAGACCTGAGATGATAGATGAATGACAGACAGACATGCCACAAGAAGACCTGAGATGATAGATGAATGACAGACAGACATGCCACAAGAAGACCTGAGATGACAGATGAATGACAGACAGACATGCCACAAGAAGACCTGAGATGACAGATGAATGACAGGCAGACATGCCACAAGAAGACCTGAGATGACAGATGAATGACAGACAGACATGCCACAAGAAGACCTGAGATGACAGATGAATGACAGGCAGACATGCCACAAGAAGACCTGAGATGACAGATAAATGACAGGCAGACATGCCACAAGAAGACCTGAGATGATAGATGAATGACAGTACATATAAGCTGACCACTGGTTAATGTGGCATCAAGATGAACCAGCAGGTATCCATGACAACAAGTTATCTCATGACATGCAAATCAACATATGCCTAAAATAAACAAACTTGGCAAAAAGGAAAGCTTTAAAGTTTTGGTCCGCAGTTGCTAATGACAGAGGTAGAACCTTGCAGAGGAAGATTTTTTTTTAATTGGATCTCAGCCAAGCACTGAACCTTCAACCTGCCGGTGAATGCTTGAGTGCTCTGGGATGCACAGTTTCCAAGAAAGAGTAGGACATTATCAGTCACTGTGAGAATGCCACCATGAAACACTCACTTCCTCATTGAGGTAGGTAGGGGTGAGGTCGGTGCCCCCTCCAAACCACCACACTCTCTCCCCGTTGTCACAGACCAGCTCAAAGTAGCGGTAGTTGAAGTGCATAGTGGGCACGTGGGGGTTCCTCTGCAATGATGACAGCAGAGATGATGATGGTGATGATGATGATGATGATGATGATGATGATGATGATGATGATGATGATGATGATGATGATGATGATGACACTGATGTCAACAATGATGACAACTTGGACAATGAACATGATGATGATGATGATGATGCAAATGACAACACTGATGTCAACAATGATGACAACAACTTGGACAATGAAAAAAATGAGGAAAATGATGATGATGATGACGACAACAACAACGATGACAATGATGACAACAATGATGATATCCATGATGATGATGATATTGATGATGATGATGATGATGATGATGGTGACAATGAATTTGCTGGTGACAATGATGCTGGTGACAATGATGGTGGTGACAATGATGGTGGTGACAATGATGATGGTGACAATGATGATGGTGACAACGGTGATGGTGACAACGATGATGGTGACAACGATGATGGTGACAACGATGATGGTGACAATGATGATGGTGACGATGATGGTGACAATGATGATGGTGACAATGATGATGGTGACAATGATGATGGTGACAATGATGATGGTGACAATGATGATGGGACAATGATGATGGGACAATGATGATGGTGACAATGATGCTGGTGACAATGATGGTGGTGACAATGATGGTGGTGACAATGATGATGGTGACAATGATGATGGTGACAACGGTGATGGTGACAACGATGATGGTGACAACGATGATGGTGACAACGATGATGGTGACAATGATGATGGTGACGATGATGGTGACAATGATGATGGTGACAATGATGATGGTGACAATGATGATGGTGACAATGATGATGGTGACAATGATGATGGTGACAATGATGATGGGACAATGATGATGGGACAATGATGATGGTGACAATGATGATGGTGACAACGATGATGTGACAACGATGATGGTGACATGATGATGGTGACAACGATGATGGTGACAACAATGATGGTGACAATGATGATGGTGACAATGATGATGGTGACAATTATGATGTGACAATGATGATGTGAAATGATGATGGTGACAATGATGATGGTGGCAATGATGATGGTGACAATGAGGATGGTGACATGATGATGGTGACAACGATGATGTGACAACGATGATGGTGACATGATGATGGTGACAATGATGATGGTGACAATTATGATGGTGACAATGATGATGTGAAATGATGATGGTGACAATGATGATGGTGGCAATGATGATGGTGACAATGATGATGTGACAATGATGATGTGACAATGATGATGGTGACAATGATGATGTGACAATGATGATGGTGACAAAGGCCAAGATTACCAGGATGCTGTTGCTGCTGTTGTTGATAGTGAAAATGATGACAAAACTGCGTACAAAATTGTTCCTAGACTGTATGGCACTTTAACTACAGATATCTTGAACGCAGTAAAAATAATTCCAAGGCAACATTTGAATAGCTTGAAAAGCAAAGAGAAATACCAAAACAAGGAAGAAAAACTAAAGGTATGTTGAGGTGATGGAGAAAGAAAAAAACAATGCAAATGAAAAAGATTCATTCTAAATATAGCACACCACAGCACCTTCATTCAAGAAGTTTTCTCAAAGGAAAGGAAATGAGGGAAACAGCACCTTCATTCAAGAAGTTTTCTCAAAGGAAAGGAAATGAGGTAAACAGCACCTTCATTCAAGAAGTTTTCTCAAAGGAAAGGAAATGAGGGAAACAGCAACTTACTGGATGAATGACTGAGCTGATTCCTGCAGCAAAGAATGGGAATTTGTCCCCTTCCATTTTCTTGCCCCTGAAAATGCAAAACGCTCAATTATTTTGCGTCACAATGTTACACATTTTGACTTTCACATCTCAATAAGCCACAATGAAAGTGAAGTGAAACATGCGATGTAATAAAAACAGAATAACACATGATTACAGTGAATAAAACAAGAATGCAAATAATTTACAAACTGAAGCAGTTTTGGGCTTAAGTATATGCAGAGCTAATAACGAAATCAGCGTCGTCTAAAATTTTCACTCTTAATACGGCAGAAGCATTGGATGGGAGAATAAAAGGGTTAATTCACCTGGACCGCATCTGCTGCACTGCAGGTTGAGTGAGGGAGCCGTGGACTACAGAGATATTAACCCCTGCCTTCTCAAACACCATGCCGTCCTGCAGTACACAAGTGATGCCTCCTCCTCCCTATAACAAAGGCATCAAGTTCAATAACGTCGATATGATGACTCAGATACACACACACACACAGACACACACATACACACACACACACATACACACACACACACACACATACACACACATACACACACACACACACATACACACACACATACACACACAAACACACACACACACTCTCACACACACATGTACACACACACACACACACACATACATACACACACTCATGCACAGACACACACACATGCATGTATGCATGCGCACACACACACACACACACACACACACACACACACACACACACACACACACACACACACACACACACAAACTCACATACAAGCACACACACACACACATACATACACACACACACACACACACACACATATACATACACACAAACACACACACAAACACACTCACACACATGTACACACACACACCCACATACACACTCTCATGCACAGACACACACACACATGCATATATGCATGCACACACACACACACATTGACATAAGTAAATATTTACAGCTAAATCAGATTAAAAATAAAGATAACTCAAGTAAAGAGGAAACTGTAAAAGTTTAGATTAAGCTGTTGTAAATGGATACTGCGTGATCAGATACAAAAGGAAATAAAATTTTCCAGTGGCTCACAATCTTCAACAAGATACTTCACTTGTAGAATAAAATAAGCAAAATAAGATTTTTTTTTAATCAACATGGGGGAGCTTTAAAAAAGAACATAAATCCATGAAACATGCCTTCGCATAAAAGATCTTGATCATATTTCTTTGAAGAAGATACATGAACAGTTCACTAATCCTAGGAATTGATGCAATGAACTAATTACAACAACAATATCAACAACAACAACAACAAAATGATTTACTGCTAAGCTCTCTAAACATAGCATCTTGTGGAATGACAAGCTGTGAGAAGTTTGGACAGCAACTTCTACTGAAATCAGTGGCAGAAGACTCAACAGAAAGTCACTGGTTCACCTATGACACAACAGCCATGTACATGATACTTGCAGAGACATACATTCATTTCCTCTTATTATGTCTTTGATTTGTATAATGCCCAAAATTAATAACAGCAATGATTTTCCCCCCATTTTAATTCTCTGGCAACGTAACGCCCCATATGGGGCGTTAGGAACAAAACATTCCTGTATTCTCACCAAAGGTCTAAGGGAGGCAACTCCAGTTTAGAATTATGTAGGGACCAGATTTCCACAGTGAGTTACCTTTCTTTATGATTTCTTTTGAGGGGAGTTTGAATCAGTGAATTTTTTATGTGAACACCCTATGTTTTGCAAAAATGGCCGACAACTACTTTTCCGTGAAAATCTATCAATTTATATAGTGATTTTTCTTTTCTAGGTGCCTTTTTTTATATTGCAAATGCTATCAGAATATAGGTAAATATATTGGCATTGTTTTTGCATTTCAGATTTTTTTTTTTTGAAGGCA
>JAWQFJ010001296.1:68442-79882 GCA_034096865.1 Theodoxus fluviatilis
AGGCCAACACTTCCATGTACACTGCACACCTCACACTGTACCAGACAGGCCAATACTTCCAAGAGCACTGTACACCACACACTGTACCAGACAGGCCAACACTTCCATGTACACTGTACACCTCACACTGTACCAGACAGGCCAACACTTCCATGTACACTGCACATCTCACACTGTACCAGACAGGCCAACACTTCCATGTACACTGTACACCTCACACTGTACAAGACAGGCCAACACTTCCATGTACACTGTACACCTCACACTGTACAAGACAGGCCAACACTTCCATGTACACTGTACACCTCACACTGTACCAGACAGGCCAATACTTCCATGTACACTGTACACCTCACACTGTACCAGACAGGCCAACACTTCCATGTACACTGTACACCTCACACTGTACCAGACAGGCCAACACTTCCATGTACACTGCACACCTCACACTGTACCAGACAGGCCAACACTTCCACGTACACTGTACACCCCACCCAGTACCAGACAGGCCAACACTTCTATGTACACTGTACACCTCACACCTTACCAGACAGGCCAACACTTCCATGTACATTGTACACCTCACACCTTACCAGACAGGCCAACACTTCCATGTACACTGTACACCTCACACCTTACCAGACAGGCCAACACTTCCATGTACACTGTACACCTCACACCTTACCAGACAGGCCAACACTTTCATACTGTAACCACACTGTACCCGAGTTTCTTGGGTCTGAGAACTGCTGTTGAGGTGTTTACTGCGGTCAGGCGAAATGCAGTGGCCAGACACTGTCTCAACATTCCAGCCATCTTGGGCACAGACTATTCTGAAAGAAAAATTGCTGATGTCATCATCCTTTCCTTCTCCCTTGGTGCAAGTTTCAACAATCCATCCTTTTTGTGCATGTGAGTGTGTGCATGTGTGTGTGTTTGAGTGTGTGTGTGTGTGTGTGCATGTGTGTGTGTTTGAGTGTGTGTGTGTGTGTGTGTGTGTGTGTGTGTGTGTGTGTGTGTGTGTGTGTGTGTGTGACTGTGTGTCTGTGTGTGTACATGTGTGTGTGTGTGAGTGAGAGAGAGAATGTGTTTGTGTGTGCTCATGCATGCACCTACACATGTATAATTTCTTGTATTATTGTTCATTTCTCAGTGTAAGTGTAAGAGTACAAAAATACCAAAGCTTCACACTATCACTCCACACTTCATATTTTAGTCAATCCTGCCCCAATTTGTATTAAAAGGAGAAAAAAAAGTTTGTACCATTGGACATACAACTGAAGGACAAGTGTGGTTGGAGAGAGGTAAATAAACACATCAGAAGAATAATGACACTCAAGCCTGATAAAATATCTACATTGAGAACAAGAAGGATAATCCTTGAAAAGACGGCCATAAACATTATCTGTTACCATCAGTAATGAGAGGTTGTTGAACATAGAATTAAGGGAAAATTGATTTCGAAAGGATAATGTGATGAGTGATTTCATATGATATCTAGATATTCATATTTTTCCGACCCCCACCCCCATCACACACACACACACACACACACACACACACACACACACACACACACACACACACACACACACACACACCTCTTTTCAAGTATACAGACTTCTCTCTACATGGTGTGACTCGTGGCAGTTCCATGACATCCTTTTCCATGCTCAAACACAAGTTTGATGTTATCTGGTAATAGCTTGCAGCACTTCTTCTTACACTACAGGCCAAATGAAGAGTGTATCAGATATCGTGGAGGCGTCCGATGGTCTTGCGTGACACGGTGAAAACAAATTCAAGTCGACATTTGGAAAGAAGCAAGTTTAATGCAGAGACATGAGAAACACCTATGCCACGCCTAATGCTAGACCTTTAACCGATTTGCATAGATCTCGTATGTCGACATCGTCACTGGCAGCTTTGCCTACAGTCGTATCATAAACATGACACGCCGAGTCTACTCGATTGGTCGAATCGGTCTTCGACAGGACGACAAGACAGGACGCATCGACAGTAAAGAGCACATACTTACGAAGGGAGTACTTGATGGGAAATCGGGGCAAATCCAACTATAGGCAACAACAACAGCACAACAACGTATCAATGGCAACGCAAAATCACCAGTAGCACAGTGGCTGCACACATGCGGACACACACAGCGAGTACGTTGGTCAGGTCACGTAGACGACGCGAATTACCTCCCCTTCTGTCTATGGCATTCTCTCCCTTCATGAGAAAAATTACATAATTGTGTCACACTTATTCCTTGCCCCAAAGATTCTTACGTCTTCATTGCAGTTTTTTTTAATACGTGAAGAAGACTTCTGCGCAAGCGTGTGTGGACAGTGAAGACAGCGTATGTGTGTGTGCGAGAGTGCGCGTGTAGACAGACAGGTCGACAGACAGACAGACAGACAGACAGACAGACAGACAGACAGACAGACAGACAGACAGACAGACAGACAGACAGAGAGAGACACAGACAGACAGACAGACAGACAGACAGACAGACAGACAGACAGACAGACAGACAGACAGACAGAGAGAGAGAGAGAGAGAGAGAGAGAGAGAGAGAGAGAGAGAGAGAGAGAGAGAGAGAGAGAGAGAGAGAACGAACACTTTGCTTGGGGCCTCGATATCTGGCCCATTGCAAAAAGTAAGTTTTCAAAAAGTTATCCAAAACAAACTTTGGTCGATACGAACTTAGGGGAAGAAAACATCATCACAAACAGGTCAAGACTGGCAACCAGTCATGCACTATCTGCGAGCGAAAGTCCGAACTGTCTCTCATGATTTTCGTGCTGTCTGCGCATTCTGGGCTGGATTCGTTGAAGGTCGATCTGCTTCTTGTCACCATCGTGCTGCCCGTGTTGCACGAGATCTGTCTCTGCTGTCTTGTCTGGCAGTCAGCTGTTGCATGGTTGCCCCGCCATGAGACTACCGCAGCCAGGCGCCACTCTGCCCACTAAAAAGCGCAGACCCTGTGTCCGTACGACGTACGTTGTCCTACTTCTGCAACTTGAACGGGTCCAGCAATTAAGGGAGTTAGCTTATGATAGAGATCGATGTTTAAAATAGAAAACGACGTTTCTGACACTTTGACCGAATGATATTACAAAAATCAAGTGTAATTCACCCGTCCCATATTTACATCATGACTCATACTTGGCGCTTGGCTGAGTTGCAGTGACTCGTGAGTTTCGCTCAGACGCAGTATCACATACAATGGATGTCGCAACAACATTTTAATTTGCATTTTCGCGGAATAAAGTGACGACCGCTCTCTGTTCGTCCTTTGACACACACTTGATGGAGTTGCTGTAGACACACACTTGATGGAGTTGCTGTAGACAAACATTTCATGGAGTTACTGTAGTCACACTTAATTGATGGAGTTGCTGTATAGACACACACTGGATGGAGTTGCTGTAGACACACACTTGATGGAGTTGCTGTAGACACACACTTGATGGAGTTGCTGTAGACAAACATTTCATGGAGTTACTGTAGTCACACTTAATTGATGGAGTTGCTGTATAGACACACACTGGATGGAGTTGCTGAAGACACACTGGAAGGAGTTTCTTGAGCAGGAGACCATTGCCATAGGACGTCGTTTCTCAGAAGGTTGGAGAGCGGGTGAACTATAAGTCAGTCAGGTGGGGAACATATCTTGCCAGGTAGTTCACCATTCCGAGAAATCTGCGGAGCTTGATGCCTTTCTCAGCACATCTTTCCAGAAACTTGTTGAGGTTGCAGTCATGTTCAGCCACAGAGCGGCCTTGGATGAGGACGTCGTCTGCGATGCACACGACACCGGGTAGCCCATGGAGTGCTTCAAGAAGTTTTCGCTGGAAGATTTTTGACGAGACAGAAGTTCCAAATGGAAGTCGGAGCCAGCGATATCGTCCGAAACAAGTTTGAAAGGTCGTCAGCAGGCTGGACTCAGTGTCGCGCTGGATGTGCCAGTAGCCAGAAGAGAGGTCTGCCTTTTAAGAAGACAATGGAGTTGCTGAGCTCATGAAGGCTGTCGTCAAGAGTCGGAAGAGTGTAGTGCTCTCGCAATAGTGCCTTGTTAAGTTCCCTGGGGTCAATGCATATTCTTAGTTCTCCAGACTTTTTCTCTGTGATCACCATCTGGCTCACCCAAGGAGTTGGGTCGTCAACAGGTGTGATAACGCCGAGTTCGGTGAGTCTGGTCAACTCTTTCGTTAGTTTCGGCTTGACGGCGACAGGAACTCGTCTGTGGGGCATAATGGTTGGCTGGACAGATGGGTCAGTGTTCAGATGATGTGCGCCAGGGAGGGTGCCAAGAGATCCATCATGGCATGGTGATGTTGGGTGGCATGCTCAGCGGCCTTGGCCAGATCGATGCACTTTTCGAGAGTGAGGAGTCTCTCTCGGAGGAGTGCGGCTTGAACCGAAGAGTCCTTCACTCCAAGCACGAGTCGATCTCTGAGCATACTGTCCTAATTGAAGGTGGGACAGAAGTTGCACGTTTTCAGGAGATTCCTTAGAGCAGAGAGAAACGTGTCGAATTTTTCACGGTGACGCTGGTTGCGTTGATGGAATTTAAAACGTTCATACGTTTCATTGATTTCACCAATGGCAAATCTGTCGAATTCTGCGATGATTTCGTTGACAGTGCGGTTCTCCTCAGGAGTCGCGAAGCGGAAGCCATTGTAGACGCGTACAGATTGTCACCGAGTGAGTGGAGTAGCAGTGCCACTTGATACTTCGGAGTGTGCTCCGACAAAATGGTCAGGGTAGAATAGAGATTCTACTTCTGTTTGAAGAGCTACCAGTTGTCAGGAGCGTTGTGTTCGACGTCAAAGGGCGGAGGTGGGCGGATGCCTGGACGCTTGGTTTATAGGAGTAGTCGGCAAGGCAGGGTCGGGATCGCGTGAGTCGGCTGGGGCATGCTCGTGAGGGACAGACATCTTGGAATTTCGGCGAGGCGAAACTTTGCAATGATCCAAACACTCAAAGAATCAGGGGACGAGGTATGAGCTCCGTCGAGATCGAGACACACTCGGGAAGACAGAGTGATCTTTTCCTACTTCTAGGGAAACAACGGCGCGACGCTTACAAAATCTGTGAAAGACACGACTGTTTTTGGAGTAGAAAGTTTATTGTTTCTACAATGGTGACCTCCTGCTGTGTGAAGAGCTTCCACAATCAGCACGACAGAGAGAATGATCGACGTTTTTTTTTTTGGTTGTACCGCGTGTTGCAACGCGAAAAGGCAAGGAAATGCTGGATCTCACAACTCAAAGGCGCCGTGAGTGGATCGCTCAACTGAACCTGAAGTCACTCAATTTTGACACTAATTAATAAGGCAGATCGATATGTTTGTTTGGATCACTTTGTAAATGGTGAGAATTTGTTATGTTTTGCGTTTTGTAACTTAACAAATACTAGAAAAGACGGAAAGAGAGTATGCAGGACAGATTACAGGGGAGAAAGAAAGGCCAAGATGTCGCAGAGACTAACAACAGTGTTTTGTTCTGTTACCTGATTTGACTTTTTGATACTACAAAACAGCAATATCAATTGCACCGATATTCAATGTTTGTTCAATCTGATTGGACCGGTACAAATCTGGGTCGACGTTTTGTGGATAGGCCTCGTTCGCAGCGACAACTTACAAGTGACCGTGAAATAGGACGGTAAAATCAGATTTTACCGTCCTATTTCACGGTCACTTGTAAGTTGTCGCTGCGAACGAGGCCTATTCACAAAACGTCGACCCAGATTTGTACCGGTCCAATCAGATTGAACAAACATTGAATATCGATGCAATTGATATTGCTGTTTTGTAGTATCAAAAAGTCAAATCAGGTAACAGAACAAAACACTGTTGTTAGTCTCTGCGACATCTTGGCCTTTCTTTCTCCCCTGTAATCTGTCCTGCATACTCTCTTTCCGTTTTTTAATGCAAAACCTAGAGGTTCAACGCCAGCGGTTTTTATTCCTCGCAAGATCCTGTAAGGTTTCTAGCGTAAGCAACGTGCTCCGGCAGTCCTCACAGCGAGTAGTCTAGTCACGTGCTATTTCGGATATTTCCGGAACACAGTTCTTATTTTCATCACAACCGAAACTGTTCTTATGTTGATCTTCGACCTTGTATTTTCTACAAGGCGACACATGATGCTAGATTGTAAATGTGCATTTATGCTCACGTATCCATCTGTTCCACCATTCCCACCTCTCTCACTTCCCTTCGTCTGATATCCTCCCTCCCCCTCTTCTCAGAAGTCATACCTGTCTTTGTGGGCAGTAGGAGGGAGGGAGAGAGAGAGAGAGAGAGAGAGAGAGAGAGAGAGAGAGAGAGAGAGAGAGAGAGAGAGAGAGAGAGAGAGGGGGGGGGGGGCAAGCGAACTTTTACAAGAATAGTGAGTTAGACAGTAGTGCCTTTCTTACATTCGGTCCTTGAGGCAAAATACCTTGTATTCAAGTGTAATACACACACACACACACACGCGCGCGCGCGCAGATAGATAGATAGATAGATAGATAGATAGATAGATAGATAGATAGATAGATAGATAGATAGATAGATAGATAGATAGATAGATAGATAGATAGATAGATAGATAGATAGATAGATAGATAGATAGATAGATAGATAGATAGATAGATAGATAGATAGATAGATAGATAGATAGATAGATAGATAGATAGATAGATAGATATAGATAGATAGATAGATAGATAGATAGATAGATAGATAGATAGATAGATAGATAGATAGATAGATAGATAGATAGATAGATAGATAGATAGATAGATAGATAGATAGATAGATAGATAGATAGATAGATAGATAGATAGATAGATAGATAGATAGATAGATAGATAGATAGATAGATAGATAGATAGATAGATAGATAGATAGATAGATAGATAGATAGATAGACGATAGATAGATAGATAGATAGATAGATAGATAGATAGATAGATAGATAGATAGATAGATAGATAGATAGATAGATAGATAGATAGATAGATAGATAGATAGATAGATAGATAGATAGATAGATAGATAGATAGATAGATAGAGAGAGACGAGAGAGAGAGACACGAGAGAGAGAGAGAGAGAGAGAGAGAGACGAGAGAGAGAGAGACACGAGAGAGAGAGAGAGAGAGAGAGAGAGAGAGAGAGAGAGAGAGAGAGAGAGAGAGAGAGAGAGAGAGAGAGAGAGAGAAAGAGGTGGGGGGGAGGGGAGAGAGGGAGATTGATTAAACTTTATTTTTCAAGGGAAATACACGAATTAGGCATAACTGCCTATCTTACATCCAAACCTTGATAAAACAAGAAAACAAGCAAACAAATCCAATCTCATCCCCCACCCCTACCCACCCACCCACCCTCTATCCCACACAAAATTCACACAATAACACAGGTTACAATCAATTCATGGTAACGAAATACCACGTTGAAAATAGCCACAAAGTGAATTTAGAATAAGATGAAAGTATCTAGGATGACTGCATAAGAAAAGTATGTAGTTTCAATTTAAATTTCTCTAAAGATTTCGCAATTTTTAGAGAATTGGACAGTGTGTTCCACATAGTAGCCCCTGAATAAGATAGGCTATGTTTAAACAAATCAATCCTAGGTTGTGGAATTATGAAGTTATGTACACGAATATTTGAATGTTGGAATAAGTTTATCAAATAATAAGGCACATCACCATCATTATTTCTTTTCATTAAGACACATTTATTGAATTGTAAATGCTTATGAAAAGGCAATATGTTAAGTTCTTTCATTTTGTCATTTGTAAATAGTGAACTATCTGTTATTGTAAGCTTAGAGGCTCTTCGATACAATGACTTGAGCCTTTTCAAGTTAGCGTCTTTAGAGCCATCCCAAATTGTTGACGCATAATTAACGTGAGATAAGATATGAGCATGGAAGAAGATTTTGCAAGTTTGAACGTCAACAATATGTCTTAATTTGGAAAGAATAAATAGATTAATAGATTTTTTTAACTCACATGCGAAGCAAAAGTGAGTCTATGTACTCACCCGTTTCGTCCGCCTGGGCGTCCGGGCGTCCTGGCGTGCGTAAATTTTTTCACATTTTCCCAATTTTCTCTCAAGTTTTTGAGATTGCATACCTCATCTATATATGATATATAGGGCAAAGTAAGCCCTATCTTTTGATACCAGTTTGGTTGACCTTGCTTCAAGGTCAAGGTCACAGGAGCTCTTCAAAGTTGGATTGTATACATATTTTGAAGTGACCTTGACCCTGAACTATGGAAGATAACTGTTTCAAACTTAATAATTATGTGGGGCACATGTTATACTTTCATCATGAGACACATTTGGTCACATATCATCAAGGTCAAGGTCACTTTGACCCTTATGAAATGTGACCAAAATGGGGTAGTGAACCACTAAAAGTGACCATATCTCATGGTAGAAAGTGCCAATAAGCACCATTGTGCTTCCTATGTCTTGAATTAACAGCTTTGTGTTGCATGACCTTGGATGACCTTGACCTTGGGTCAAGGCCACATGTATTTTGGTAGGGAAAATGTGTAAAGCATTTCTTAGTGTATGATGTCATTGCTAGGTTTAGTTGTTTGACCTTGACCTTGAAGGTCACCTGAATGTCAAGGTCATGTAAATGTCAAGGTCAAGAATGTGAGTCGTATGGGCTTTGCCCTTCTTGTTTACAAATATAATCAATGTGTGATTGCCATCCTAAGTGATCATCAATTATTACACCAAGAACTTTGTGCTCAACAATTTTTCGATTCTCAAAGAATCAAGAACAAGAGAAAGAGATAATGGATATATTTAATGCTTTTGTCTCGTAGTTATCACCATATAATTCGTTTTGGAAGGATTAATGACCATATGATTTGAAGAGCACAAGGAACGTATTTCATCCTGGTTCCCTTGAAGTTTTACTGCCACACATTTAGTCCTGACACCTGTGGTTGAAAGTGTTACATCATCAGCAAACATATCACATGTAACCTCTTTATCAGAGATATGTAATGGTAGGTCATTGATGAATAGGCAGAACAGAAGAGGACCTAAGACAGAACCTTGTGACACACCCACTTTTAAATAGCCATAAAAAGAAGCATGCCCATTGAAATATACATACTGCTGTCTGTCTTTTAAGAATGAATGAAAGAATTTCACCATGTTACAACCATTTAGATATTGTGATAATTTTTCAATTAAAATTAGATGATGAACCATGTCACACGCTTTCTTTATATCAAGAAAGATGGGAACCAATCAACTGTGACCTATTAATGGCACATAGCCAAGAATCAATCAATCGAGTTAATGCTGTGTGGCAAGAATGTTTTGGCCGGAAACCCGATTGAAGAGAATAAAGTAGATCAAGTTGATCCAGATATGCCATCAAATGCTTGTGAACATGCTTTTCACACACACACACACACACACACACACACACACACACACACACACACAGAGAGAGAGAGAGAGAGAGAGAGAGAGAGAGAGAGAGAGAGAGAGAGAGACAGACAGAGAGAGAGAGAGAGGCACAGACAGACAGAGAGGCACAGACAGACGGACAGACAGAGACAGGGAGAGACAGAGACAGGGAGAGACAGAGACAGAGAGACAGACACACACACACACACAGAGAGAGAGAGAGAGAGAGAGAGAGAGAGAGAGAGAGAGAGAGAGAGAGAGAGAGAGAGAGAGAGAGAGAGAGAGAGCAGACAGGGGAATCAGTACAAGAAAGGCGTCTGACCCCTAACCTCACAATATCGCCACCTTGTGGCAAACCAGTGCAGCCACTCCCACCTCCACCCTTCCTAACATTGCACTTCCACAGTTGTGGGACTTGAGTGCGTGTGTGTGTGTGTGTGTGTGTGTGTGTGTGTGTGTGTGTGTGTGTGTGTGTGTGTGTGTGTGGATCAAATGGCCACCGACAGCTATTACATGTAGAGGGAGTCACTCGTTTTGAAGATCAACGTTTTTCTTCTCTTGACAACAAAAGACGTCTGCGAAAATGGCGCAGTACAGCCCTCATTGACTTTGACACAGCCATAGTATGTGTCTTCCTTGCCACAGGCTCTGCACATCCGGGTTACGACTGAGTCCCGTCTTGGGCGCAACTGACGTCTTCGTCGACATCGACAGACCACAAGAACACACACACACACACACACACACACACTCACAAACACACACACACACACACACACACACACACACACACACACACACACACACACACACAAACACGCAGGGAGAGAGAGAGAGAGAGAGAGAGAGAGAGAGAGAGAGAGGGAGAGAGACAGAGAGAGAGACAGAGACAGAGAGAGAGACAGAGAGAGAGAGAGAGAGAGAGAGAGAGAGAGAGAGAGAGAGAGAGAGGGGGGGGGGGCAGGCAGGCAGACAAGGCAGGGTCCACCAAATGGACGGAACGAGGGAGGACAGCCAGCCCGTTGCCTCAACAGAAGAATACTATTACATGCTTCCCACTGTGGAGTATGATAAATATGTAATCATCTGTTAAAGCTCTTTTAATATCACTAGAAACATTACTGTCAATCATTCATCAGTGACCAAATCATTATCTTTCAAGAACTTGACAAAGGCACAGGACTGATAGGCACAATTACCTGATGATAATTGGTTCATTGATCTTCTCATAAATATTTTTGTAGAGAAGGTAAAGGTATTCTTTTCTAAGCAGCAAAGATGCAGAGAGGAGAAAATGTGTCAATGAAACAGGTTATTGTCCTCATGTTAGATCTTTGAAGTCTATCCATCAGTCGGTGTCTTGTGGTGCCTGTCAAATTTGTGCATTCCTTTTTATCAATACACAAAATCAACTAAACATGAATGGAGTAGGATTTTATTACATTCTTTCAAAGCAAGATATCACACCTAGAT
This sequence comes from Theodoxus fluviatilis, assembly GCA_034096865.1. Lineage (NCBI taxonomy): Eukaryota > Metazoa > Mollusca > Gastropoda > Cycloneritida > Neritidae > Theodoxus > Theodoxus fluviatilis. The sequence continues at coordinate 79,354 of JAWQFJ010001296.1, forward strand.
ATGCCTTCACCATAGATACATTATTTAGAAAATTGTTCCTTTCATTCCATCATGTGATTAGGAAAAAATTATGATCATGCTGTAGCAGTAACTAATCAAAAGAACAATCTGATATTGCTCATCATAATAAGATAATGCTTGAATGGACTACATGTGCACAACAGATGTCGGGAACACATCAAGCATGCAGTTGTCAAAGGTCACAAAAGGACAACTGTCACAGCCTTGGTTTGAACAGTTCAACAGACATAAGCTACAGCTCTGAGACTTCCAAAGCAAAAGAAAACAAAATATTACCAGAAAAGACAAAGCATGATAAGAACCTTTAAAAAAAATGCAATGCTTAAATTTATCGAAGTCTCAGTGCATTGGCAAATATGAACTTTTTTAACTTTCTTAATTGGTCTTGAAGCAAGTGTGCAAATGAATAATTCTTTATTCACCCCTAACACTTTCATTAAACATTCTAACACTTGTTTACAACAGAGACGGAAGAAAATACAGTGCATATGAGGTAGAATGGTCAAAT
>JAWQFJ010001297.1:0-12500 GCA_034096865.1 Theodoxus fluviatilis
CCTTCTTTGTGTCTCACACATCACGCAATGACACGCCCACACACATCACTGACTATAACATAGTGGGCACTCTACAGTGAACACGAGCCTTTCGTCCGAGCCGCCCCCGTCCCCGACTAGTTACGCTAGCAGAGACTGAGGGAACCCCATTTTCTCGACTATTATGACCACACCACACACAACACACAACAAACACACACACAACACACACTCGCACACACACACACACACACACACACACACACACTCGCGCGCACACACACACACACACACACACACACACACACACACACACACACACACGCACACACACACACACACACTCGCACACACACACACACACACACGCACGCACACACACACACACACACACACACACACACACACTCGCACACACTCGCACACACACACACACGCACACACACACACGCACGCACGCACGCACGCACGCACACACACACGCACGTACACACGCTAACACACAAACACACACACACACACACACTCGCACACACACACACACCTTGTTTTCTTCACAGTTGGAGCATTGTCCGTCGCAAGCAGAGTCTGTTTTTGATGCAGGCCACGACTCTCTAAGTGAATGCACGCTGAAAATTGAGAACTACTCAAAAACCCACAATGCAGTCGTTTTGTGGATGTCTACCAAAAATCCCATCCACAGACGTCTAAGTGTTTGTTTATCAGAGTGAGAGATAGGAAGCTGTTGTCGCTATTGGGAACTGACACACAACCAAAACTTCTTTCCCGTTTCTTTGATGTATGCGAAAACACCTTGGATGTTCGCGTCAGCAGTTTTTTGTGATCGCAGCAGTTGGGAGTTAGGGCAAGGGCATTGCTTGGATGGAAGTGAAGGGGATGTGATGAGGCATGAGGAGTGCTGATTGGGGGTTGGGGAGAAGGGGTACGGGGGTTGGGGGGATGAGTAGAGCTTCTCCCCAAAGAATTATATCGCAGACTGATGTGTCGCTACAATGAATGTTGGTACACTTCATTACAAACAAGATAGACATATTCATTTTACAAGGTATTCAAGTGCAGCCTTCAGTTAGCGTGCTATCTATGACTTGGACAGACCTGTCTTTAGGTGCCTGTATATTCGTTTCCATCTGGGTATCAGCGAAGCGATATAGTGATCCAATAACACTGCTGTGCCCCAGTTGCCGTGAAAGTTTCGAGGATGAAATATTTTTTCTACTTGTGTGTCCAGCTTACAAAGATAAACGAATAAGGTACCTACATTGTTGTATAGGGTTAACTATGCAGGAAAGTTTGATGATGTTTCTCAAATTACGATAGGGAAAGAGTAATGTCTATGAGCACCTATTTACTCCATGCATTTAAGAGGAGGAGGTCTACATCATAAACTATGAGAACTGTGATTTTTTGTGCTTTTAATACCGAGTCCTTGCACTGGGCAAATAGCCTATACTATAAAGTTTTCGTTCGTTTTCCTTTTATCACTCTCTGTGTCTCTCACTCTGTCTGCCTGTGTGTGTGTGTGTGTGTGTGTGTGTGTGTGTGTGTGTGTGTGTGTGTGTGTGTGTGTGTGTGTGTGTGTGTGTGTCTGTGTCTGTGTGTCTCTGTGTCTCTTCTCTCTCTCCTCATCGTCGTCATCATCATTCCTGTCCACCATATGACTCTTTCCCCTAACTGTAAGCACCTTCGTGGCACATTCAGCAGTATTCAATCTCGACGTCATTTTCCATGGCGCGCCTGCAGTTAGCCTCCAAGTGGCTCCTGTGTCCCTTTCCTTGTGGCATCGTCGGAAAATGAGTCTTTTTTTCTGGATATCTACGCCCATCTATCTATCACAGAAGACTCTGGTTGCCCACCCTGAACGGTTCTTCTGACCTCGTTTTTTAGGTCACGGGGTTCCTTGCCAAACGGCTGCCCTAGCCTTGATTGTTTACCAGACAACCTCGCACGCCTGAACTGGCGAGCCGCAGGAATATCCTGCTCTCAGATTACAATCACCTGAACCCACTCAATGGTGCATGTGTAATGCACGCTCAAAGGGCACTCGTTGTTATGAAGAGCACGACATAGGGCCGGAACCACTGGATTCAGCAGTGCCCATTGTTAATTGTAGATAATGAAACAGGAAAAGTGGTATCGACGTGCAGACGAGATCCCGAAGATTTGCGATCACCGTTTCCAGTTGATGAAGAGGAGAGATGGTATTGATTGCTTTTATGGTTGACTTGTCATTTGTTTTTCCATGGACAAAAGGGAGAGCTGTGGCACGTTGTGAAGAATTAAGAGTGGCTTTTGCTGAGATCACTGTACGTTTTGCCGAACACTCTTGTGTGTTTACAATTCATAGGTAGTTGATTTTGCGTATAGTGGTCACCGTTAACAGTGAACTATAATAACCCCTTTAACAGTGAAATATAATCAAACACAAAAAGAATGAAAATGACCAAATCCCCATTTTGAAAAGTTTTTCAACCAAAGATGTTGGTGTTCAGTGGGCCAGTGTGCATGATATGTTCTCCCGTATTTGAAATAAGTGGCCATAAAGATCCCTTACTCTTGTGTTTGAACTCTGTCATTTTACTACATACTAAAGCTTTGGAAAAGCATAATCTGGATGAGAGTGAAATGGGTGTGATGCACCGAAGTAGAGTGAGTGAGTGAGTGAGTGAGTGAGTGAGTGAGTGAGTGAGTGAGTGAGTGAGTGAGTGAGTGAGTGAGTGAGTGAGTGAGTGAGTGAGTGAGTGAGTGAGTGAGTGAGTGAGTGAGTGAGTGAGTGAGTGAGTGAGTGAGTGAGTGAGTGAGTGAGTGAGTGAGTGAATGAGTGAGTGAGATATATATATATATATATATCGACGACTAAAGATTGAAAACCTTAAAAGGTTCAAAGCATCAAAGGCTTTCCGCATCAGCAGGAGGAATAAACCCAACTTATTTGTACAAGCACCGGTGTAATTAGTACATAAAGTCAGCATTCTGAACACCTTTTATCTCGGTCAACAATTGCACGCTCACGTCCTCCTCGACGGAATGCGACATTTAGAAATGTTCAATGACCTCCCAAATCCACGCAACAGCACAACTGGCCTTCAACTTACCCTCCTTACTGAGGCAGGCCTCCGTTTAGTTCATTACCGACCAGTGACATGCTTTGTGTCCTGCTCAGCGGGAAATCCATTGGTCCTGCAGTGAGCTCCCCACCGAAACAACCCCAGACTGATCACTACCCAGCGGCTATTTCATTTAGTTCAGGTCGGAAGAGAGACCTCCATAGCATTCGTTGATTGCTTCAACTCTCTCCCTATGTCAGCATTGGAAACTCCATCAACCCTGCCATAATTTCGTTGTTCCTGGCTCCCGTCCCCGACTATCACAACCCATGCTCGCATTTCGTTTTGTTGGCGGAGGACATTTGAGAAACCACCAGTAGGCCTAGAAGAGATGCGCTGCGTTTCGTTTTGTTTCGTTTCGTCTGGCGCGGGACTTTTGGAGATATCCCAAGCCCAGAAGCCCGCGCGAGCGCGCGCCAACTAACGGTTTGTTTCTCCCGGGAGAAGTCCATACACACCACAGGCGTAGCGCGGAGGAGCCAGTGCTCGTCTTCACCACGAGGGAGCGTCGGGTTTCTGCATTGCAAGCGAGCCAGCGAGCCTTGAGAACCGAGACCCGACCTCACGAGAAAGCTGTCGCCGCTGCCTTGCTGGACGCGGGTGGGGATCAGGGAAAGACATCTCGGGATGAGTTGGAAAGAGGGTCATCGCCTCGCTTGAGTGCACAGCCGGAGGGATCGACGCTGAGGTTGGTGGTTGGTTCAACAGGTAGTGGGTTCAATCTCCGGTCGGCAGCTGTGAGACTCATGCTCTGTTGGTCAAGCTCATGTTGACCTGCGGTGATTCGATTCCACGCTGGTGTTGTGATTAGACGGAGTGACCGCAAGGGGCTCACGCCTGTGATCTCGGTGGGGGAGACAGGAGTCTGTGTTCAGTCAGATTTCACAGGAAGCTCAGAGGTGTGTGTGTGTGTTATGATTATTTCATGAAAGATTAACCTGTTCTGCGAAGTGAGTGAATTTCTTACTTTGGAACAAACTGGAATAACGCACAAGTGAGGGGGAAAATCGTACCCATTCGTCGGGACCAAAGCAAATTTGTATTGGCTAGTGACAAGGCTATTTCATCTCAAATATAGTGAGTTGCTTTTTTGGGGGTCAAAGATGAGATATTTTCCCATCTTTTGACTGGTCAGGGTGGGGTTTTGGAGCGCCCTGTCACCAAAGACATTCGCAAAAACTGTGCGAAAACAGTTTGAACGGCGATCTGAAGACTTCATTTTTAACAAATTGAAGAAAGCGCCAGTCCTGTAGAAGTCCAAGACAGAAATACGCCTTGACATGAACACAGATCAAGACACAGACTGTGCTTGGATGTGATACTCTCTACTTGGGAATACATTTGCTCCCACTGATAGCCAGGAAGTAGTGGGGCTTGGCATCCGTGATGTATTAGATTCTTTTTCACTGGACGTCTCTTCTCGCCTCGGAAACAGCTACGTCTCCTGAAGGTGAAGCGGCTACTTCTCAGAACATGACAATGCTCTCCCTTGATTGACAGCAGTGGGAAAACAGATCAGTGGACCGCAACTTTCCATCTTGCATGGGTGACAGTACGTCCAGGGGATACGTATGTATCCCCATTTCAGACAGCAATTGCATAGTTTGCCAACTAAATAGCTGACGAATAAATTGTTTCATGATTTTGAAAAAAGTGTCCAATTGGAATAATTATACTATTTCATCGGAAAGAGAATTAACTGACTATCCTTTCGTTTGTTCACCTATCTGAATATTATTCTGTTTTTGTAATTGCTGTCTGCAGTGGTGACAGGTTTACCAGAATATTCGTGTATGCTCTGTGGGAGTCGGTTAACACAGCTTCGTGTATCTCTTCTGTCGCCTGTATTGACTCTGATCCAATTCAGACGCTGGTGTTCACGCACTGACAATATCGACAAGCGCTGCGTCGCCAGCCGGTTAGTCGGGTGAGAGACACATTTATCTCCCGCAGTTCTAACTTGCATCCTCAGCAACGTCCGAAAGAAACCACCCAATTTATTTGTTGACAGTTGTTGGCAATCGATGTGGGGCTCCCATCCAAAGTGGCCGCAGAAAAGACTCTTCTTCCTCACTATGACACAGTGCTGTCGATACTGAAGACGACTGGCTGACAACTGCGATAGAAGTGTCTGCAACGGTTACTATGCGTTTGTTTGGAAGTAGTCCTTAGGAGACAGCTGTACGCCTGCCAAGACAACTAAATCAATGGGCAATGGTGTCTGGCTCAGTTGTGGGAGATAGCATGAGAAGTTCTTCGCATTGATCCCGCTAGGTTTCTGAAAGAGAGGAGCTTCGAGGACTGACCGATTATCTAAGAAACAACTGAAAACCCACACGCTCCTGAGTGGCTTTAACGGCCATTGCATCGCTTGGTATGGACAGTTAACTGTTGAGAAAAAGTGTGCTCCTCCGTGTGACTCGTAGTTTGATGGGTGTTCGCTTGACTGAATAACTGTACCAATACGACTTTGGTGCCCGCAGCCCAAATACATTCTTGTTTTCTCTTGGATTTAGAGGAGGCCTATGCCGGACTGCTGCAAAAGCAAACGAAAGCCCCCCTTGCTACTGCTGTGGACACCAATATGGGTGTTTCAGTTTGATCTTTGATGTGGTCCGTTAGCTTTGCAACCAGTCGCACTCATCTGTAACGCATGTTTTCCAATTGATTTGAGCAACTGCAGCTCTTCTCTTGGGGTGAGCCTTATTGGCGTTACGACCCATGAATGCTCCTGTGACTTCGATGGTGGTCGTTCACGTGGTTCTTTGATGTTGATCTTTATTGTAAACCATTGTTGTGGTGACACCTGTCGGACACTCTAACGACTAGCGCCGATATCGATGCCTGCACAAGTGCGAGCTGAGTGATTCATTGAGCGATTCTTAGTGTGGAAAGGTGAAGCCTTTGCACGCATTACAGTGATCTGTTTTGACGTGTTCTTTTCCGTGGGGCTGGTAGACACGCGTCGAATATCTGCAGGGACTGCAGCTGTTTGACTACCTGGCAGGTCTACTTATCGGTACTGATAAATCGGCTTTCATCTACCTGAAATCACTGCTTCATTTCTTCCAGTGTAAACATCTTCATGATATCATAGTCAGTGTTCTGTGGCAAAGCAGTACTTTTGTATGTTTGAACGTGTCTGTCCAGCTACTCGTCTAAGGAGGATTTGCCGAAATTGTTTCTCTCAAATCATGCCACTCATTGGTGTTCTGAATGCACTCTACGGATAAGATTCAGGGAAACGAGTCGTCGTTTTTGGACAAAGACATAATCTGTGACAGTTATTTGATTTGAGAAGTGAGTCTTTTCGTCGTTTCCGACACAGTGAGCATCGAAGCAGCGCTTGAGTGACTCCTGCTTGGAGTTCGAGTGTAGAGCTAACACACAGATACGATTCTCACCACCTGTCAGAGTGTCCCAGTGAAGGAATGGCTCTCTCCTAACATTGTTTGACGTGTAGGTCATGTTGCACAGGCCTGGAGACCAGGTACAAATGTGACACCACCAGTGATGACGGATTTTTGTTCATTGATAATGTATCCGCTTTCCTCGTGTCGAGACACTGTGACTTTCTACTTGACATGCACCTGACCTCGTGAAGTCCCTAAGTCCAAGTGGGACCTTGTTATCAGGACATTGCTACTGCTTTTTGCTTTAGTATCAGAACAGCAGTGGCAATTGACTTTGCCCATGAAAGGGGGATCCGAATGAACGCTAGGGTGTACACTTCTACAATGTGCGCGTGTATCTTCTCGGCGTCAGAAGTAAACGAAAGACCTAGACTGACGCGACTTCTTTGCTCAAAAGAGTGTGTCATGCATCCACGTATAGGCTTCTTCAATTGCGGAAAGTGTAATCGCGTTTCCTTGTAACCGTAGCGCACGTGCTCCAGTTTTTTCTATGCGTTCTGCGTTGAATGACCTTCTCTCCGTCTACGCCAATGTTGACTCCTTTTGTTCACGGTCATCAATTATCTCCTTGCTAACCCTGCCGACCCCTCTCCAGTTTCCCCGAGCCATTCTTGAACGACGTTGACATCACTTTGCATTCCTTGCTTTCTATCGGCTGAACGGCTTCCCAGCGAATCCTCTCCTGCCGTCACATTATCTCCAAGCAGCGTATCAACAAGCTGCCGTCCTTGTGTCCAGCCAGCTTTTTGTGTTCGTCTCTCTCGTCCCAACTCCTTGCCCCATAACTTTTCTCAGCACTTCAGCCACCCCTTTTCTTCTCCTTTTAATCAGCGTCTTCCTCCGCTTCCCCTCACTTTCACTCTGCAAATTCTCATTGTATTTCCATTGGTCAGTCTTTATCACGTATCATCTTCCTATTTTCTCATAAATGCAACCCTGAAATTAGTCTTCATAATATGTGCTGTTTGTCCTGGCTATTTTGGCTGTTCTGCACAGACATATTGAACGTGTAAACTGTCGGAAAAATACGTTCGTTTGTTGTGTGCAGCAATGCACATGTCCTTTCGCTGCATGTTCCCTACAGTCGGGCGTGTTGTGATGTCTACACAAAGGACACTCGCTGATCTGTCATGATATATCGTTGCATTGTGTTTACCTGGTTTTCCATATCGCACTGACTTGAACTCGTGGGCGATCAAACAATTTCGACAAAATTGCAAAGTTTTCTGTCACTGTTTTTCACAGTCATCATCAGTCCGCGTTTCAGTACGTTTCAATGGTGTCTTTGAAACCACGTTGAAGCATATCTCTGGAGCTCAACCAGAAAGGAAACAAACTGGGTGAACAATATCAAAGGTGACTTCTTGTGGAAACGCTGAGAACTGGACGAGTGCAGTGTGGACCCGTGTTGACCGATTGTGAAAGCTGAGGCAGTGTGATACAACATAGATTTCATTGACCTCAGCAGCCATGTATGATCTGACCGTCAACCCCCTTTCTGGGGGCTCCCATCATCCCCAGATCGCCATCATGTCCAAGGACGAGCAGCTTCGCAGCCTCTACATGGAGAAGCTCAAGTGTGAAGCCAAGATGGCCACAGACCCTGTCACCCTTGAAGGTAGGAGCCTTTCCTTGTTTTTCCATGGTGTCGTCAGTTTGATGTTGTTTGTCTTGACTAATGTTGCTCTGTTTGTCATCACATTATTTCTTGCAGAGCATGATATTGCCCGTCTCTTTTGGGATCAACGTCATTGTAGCTCTCAGTCCTTGTGTGTGTGTGTGTGTGTTTGTGTGTGTGTGTTTGTGTATGTGTGTGTTTGTGTATGTGTGTGTTTGCGTGTGTGCGTGTGTGTGCGCGCACGCGCGTGTGCGTGCGCGCGCGCGGGCGCGAGCGTGTGAGTTTTCTGGCCGTTTGTATCGCCTTCTGAATTTTCTTTTTAATGACTCACAAAGGGAAAATAACTACGCTTTCATTTGAACTTTTTATCTATGGATCTTTGTCTCTTTTAATCGACACCTTTCCCTCGAATTTGTTTATTTATTTGCTTCTTTGGTATTTTTGAAGTATGGCTTAATTTTGAGAAATGCCGTCCACGTAAGATATTGATATTGATATTATTTTCAATAAAGAGTCATATATGCTTGTTATTAATGTTTTGCTCACGTCAATTTCTCTCGTTCCTTAATTGTTGGTTTCAACGTGCATCTTGAATTTCATTGATTCTACTAATTCTGTACTACACTTTCTCGAAATATATTTCTCAGCTTCAATTGAATGCGTATTGTTTGTTTGTGTGTTTGTTTTTTACGACTATACTTGTTATGTCTTATCTCAGGTTTTACACTCTTTATCCACTACCGTTTCTTTATTTGTTTTTAAAAAAAATGTATTTCACGTTTCATATTAGAAGACCTTTTGGTCAGTTTCACTTTTTAACATTGTAAATCTTTCGTCAAAGTTTCAGGAATTATTCGCATATGTGTGTTTGTCTGCAAAATTATTCATGCTTTTTATATTGAAATTAAGAGTAATTTGCGTGCATATGTTTCATGTCCTGTATATATGTTTGAATTTTGTGAAAAGGTAAGTCACATTCTGTTTGTTGCATTTGGTCCAACACGAGTCAGGAGCAGGACTTCTTGTTTCTCCGTTGTCTCATTAGTACGTTTGATGTCCTAACATAATCTAAAATAATGAATATCTCTCCCTCTCTCTCTCTCTCTCTCTCTCTCTCGCTGTTTGTCTCTCTCGCTGTCTGTCTTTCTCACTGTACGTCTCTCTCGCTGTACGTCTCTCTCGCTGTCTGTCTCTCGCTGTCTGTCAGTCTCTTTCGCTGTCTGTCTCTCTCGCTGTCAATCTCTCTCGCTGTCAGTCTATCTCGCTGTCTGTCTCTCTCGCTGTCTGTCTCTCTCGCTGTCTGCCTCTCGCTGTCTCTCGCTCTCTGTCTCTCGCCGTCTGCCTCTATCGCTGTCTGTCTCTATCGCTGTCTGTCTCTATCGCTGTCTGTCTCTATCGCTGTCTGTCTCTATCGCTGTCTGTCTCTATCGCTGTCTGTCTCTATCGCTGTCTGTCTCTATCGCTGTCTGTCTCTATCGCTGTCTGTCTCTATCGCTGTCTGTCTCTCTCGCTGTCTGCCTCTCTCGCTGTCTGTCTCTCTCGCTGTCTGTCTCTCTCGCTGTATGTCTCTCTCGCTGTATGTCTCTCTCGCTGTATGTCTCTCTCGCTGTATGTCACTCTCGCTCTCGCTGGGTCGCTCCCTTGGGAGACAGCGGGGCATAGAAGGGAGGGAAGCAAGAGATAAGTGAGTGGATGTGTGCCGACATGTGCGCTTGCTTTTTTTCTTATGTGTCAGAAAAATATGCGAATGCAGTGGTTGGCGATTAAATTCTAATAACGAGTCTCTTGCATTTCATCGTTGTCTGAGAAGGTAAAAGTAAAGAGAGAACTTTGCTTTTATTCTTAGTGTGTCTATGGATACTCAAACTATATTCTACGTCATCGAGCCATTCTTTTTATCTTTGTCTCAATACCCTTTCAGCATTCTGTGGAGCATGCAGCCAGGCTGCAAATGAAATTTGTTACAAAGTTCTTTCAGTTTCCTCCCATAGATCTCACAGGTGCCATGTTTCACTCCTTGATGTGGAGAGAGAAGAAAGAAACGAGAGTGAATGCTCTTTTTAGCTTGAAGTTGCAAAATAGCGTTTTCAAGCGCTGTAGTCGCTGGCCAAACGCGATTGTAGATCGAGCGCAGTGACTTCAGACCAGAAACCCATAGCGGTACGTAGATATTACACACCTGATGCCTCGACAGTGGATGTGCACCGGAGTCATGCCATGTTTTCTTGATGACTTGAGATTTTCTTCCGCCGATCGTCAGTGAGTAAACTGTCGAAACACGCGATGACTTCTGGTAAGGTTGACTCCTCAGCTAGGCAGTTGTGTCGAGGAAATGAAATTTTGTATAGTCACTTTAGTGTTGGGAAATTGTTATGTAAATAACATTCGCTTTGCTATAATTTGCAAAGAGGTGTCACCTTTCTCCTTTTCATCAAGCACAAGTGAATTTATTCAAATAGTTACTCTTTTCAACCTTCTATATGGGGAAAAAGGAAATAATTGTGGTTACAGTTACCATGGCTAAATGTGTGTGTATGTATGTATAAAGCTAATAAAGCCGAAAATTTGAAGCGGAGTAAGGCTTGTTTGTTTGCTCGTTCCTTTGTTACTACTATATATATATATATATATATATATATATATATATATATATATATATATATATATAGAGAGAGAGAGAGAGAGAGAGAGAGAGAGAGAGAGAGAGAGAGAAATGATTAATTTCTTGCTTGTGTCTCTCAGCATCCTTTTTTGCTTACTCATTTACATTTTGAACGTTTCGCCCCTTGGGCTTCATGAGGTGACTGATAACATGAAAATAGACAAAACACACACACACATATGTGTGTGTGTGTGTGTGTGTGTGTGTGTGTGTGTGTGTGTGTGTGTGTGTGTGTGTGTGTGTGTGTGTGTGTGTGTGTGTGTGTGGATGGTTCGATAGATCGACCTGATTTTTTTTTTAATTAAGAGGCCAGATTCAACATAAATCAGCATACCTCTTTCACTGGAAACGCTTATCACACACACGCGCTCGCGTACACACACAACTTAAAAGTGGATTTCCCGAGTGCTCATGAGACAGCTGGGGTAGGTACTTGCACTAAATTTTCAAACTCAATGTAATGAAATCAAATTAGGCTCAAATTAAAGAGATTCAAGTGACAAACACAGTGATATAAAAATTATCTCTCTATCTTAATTAGTTATAAAGTTATGAGCGGAAATGTGACGAAAAAAGGGGGGGTATTTTATATAGGAACTGGGTCCAAAATCTGTGACCGAATTTTGGGGGTTCACCTAGTAAAATGTCTGTAACTTTGTTAAGATACATGCAATTAATTTGAAATTTTCAAGAGAAGTAGTTCACTCTATACTGGTATAACCAGTCTATAATTAATTATGCTAAAACTGTTACAAAAGTTACAAATTCATCATTTTATGCATGATACGTGATATGATTACTTGATATATTCTAAGCAATTTGCCAAAAAATGTGCCATTGCCGCAGATATTTTTATTTTAAAACTCCCCCAAAAATTGCAATTGAATGCTTGAGTAATTCTGATATTACACAAGTCATAATTAGATTACATTTATGCTTAATAACTGAGGTGCTGAAAAATGTTACATCATATTAAATACATTAACGAAATCATCTTAACCTTCCATGTCATTTGTTCAAATAAAAATGTCATAATAATGAAAGTTTAAAAACAACTGATGTATCACTGAAAGGCTCTTTAAAATATATATGTCAGGAATTACATGAGAAAGAATTCAAAACAGGGAACTGCACTGCATTGAACTTGATTTGCAAAGGCCATCTGCCCATTGCAATTTTTACAAAAGCAATTACATGTACAGTACAATGCTATAATCTATGAGATACACATCATATTGGTTTCTTGACACTGTGGCAAATATTAAATAGCTTTCCTCTGATTTACATTGTCAAGACTTTAATGCATACTAACTGTACACTGCAACATATCTTAAAACTCAGGTATTAGCCCACTGCATGATGGTAATAAAAAGGTTTGAAGTATATTTTTGTTCAGGGAAAACATCAGAAAAGTACAAGCTCCACACCCAAGAATTTCAAGGGATGCAATGTCTCACAAGTCACAACAAGTCAGTTAGACTAAAAGTTAGATTAAAACTAATAAAAGTACACAAATGATTTTTTAGTAGGCTTTTTTTCTCTCTTTCAAGTGAACGAGTTATGAAGTCACGAATCACATCAAGCACACCAATGAAGATGTCAAAGGAATCACTTTCTCCTGCACAATAACCCACAAAGGCTATACTTCAGCAGTTGAACTGGAAACCTGAACTTCTATTCTCTCTCCTCAATTCTTCCTGTGG
>JAWQFJ010001297.1:17500-77500 GCA_034096865.1 Theodoxus fluviatilis
ATGACGATGGTAGAACACGACTGTAGTGCAAAGTAAGTCTTGCGAATCTCCACGGAAAATAATGAAAACGTTTGTCCTTTTCTCCGACCGAAACGATTTCTCCCGCGCGAGGCATTCTAGACTGGCGATGATGAAGAAGCAGCGAGCAGGGTAATAGCATCCGTTTAACACATCGAGCAGGACTCCCCAGCCCAACGAATGCCTTTTAGACAGGCGTAGCACGTGCCTGGCTTTTGAAGTCATAACGAGCGAGCCAGATGGCTCACAAGGCACATACACGTTACGTATTCCTTCCGAGGTCGCGGCTGTAAACAAGAGAAGCTAAGTGCGATATCATTGAAGCGCTGACATCTGCAGAAGAAAAAGGAAAGTCCTTGAGGCTGTACGCATGAGCAGGTTCCAGGACCATAAGTGCACTTGTTCGGTGGTGTGGAGAATATTTCTTTTCCTGGGATTTTCTTTGAGACCTCGAGCTCTCTGGGATTAGCAAGCGAGGCCGAGTCAGATTTGATGGAGGTGCTCATGTTGTCAGCAGAATCTTTTAGGAGACAGTCTTGTATTATCACTCACTTATCTCCGTTGTGTGGCTGTGCATTTTATGGCTGAACCTGACTTCAACTTGGCTCTTCCCGTTTTTTCCTTGTCTAGTCACGCTTTTATTTATCACCACAGCTACAAGTGTTTTGCCCCGATGAAGTTTCATTTCGTTTTCAGCTTGAGAGTGAAATATATGTTCTCACATCCCACCTATTTATCCCGTAATCGCTCTGTCAGACCTCGTGCGGGCTGGGGGTGAGAATGGACCCACTGCGTCTTCCTACATGATTCGAATGAATAGCTGAAACTCCAACCAGCATCAATGAAGGTCAGTTCTAATCGGGCGATGCTTACGCCTACTTCGCCGATGTTTGGACTTGCCGCAAGTCATTTTGGGATTTACGTCAAGCGCCCTAAGTACGACATCGACGTCCATTTGCGTGAGTAAATATATCTTATCAATGTAGGGAGTCAATGCCCTAGCGTAGCCTGCTAAATTTAATATGCCGTTAAGCCTCACTTATCATCCGTCCGTCAGTACAGTATGCCTTTGCATTCTGTAACATGCAATGCAACCGTTTCGGTGGTGATATCTTATGCTGGCGTGAGCAGATAACAAGACTTGATTTTGACGGTGAAAACCCATTACAGCCATCAGCCAGGAGTTGGAACGCAAGTAAACGGACGTTTGGGAGCAAATTCTATGCCATTTTAGCGCAGTTTTCTTTCAGATTAGAGTAGATGACACGCACATGTAAGGGCAGACTACTTTAAGCCATTTAAAAGGTGATAATTTACAATATACTGCTGAAGATGCTCGATGTCTCCTTTCACCAGCTCAAAGCTACTGGATGCTGATGTAAAATAGGAAAGTGTCCGTGAGGCTCGTTGATTCATCTGGAGTATGCAACGTTTGAAGCTTTACAAATCATACAAGAAATGCTCCATTTTCAATAGCACATCCCCAGCACCGCCCGCCACCCCCCACCCTCCACAAAAAATAGGTGTGGTTACAGTAACCCAACCCCACCCTTTTTTCTGTCGACCCTAAATGTTTTTTGGGATCATGCACCAAAAATATTCGACGATAAACAACGAACTGCGTGTTGTCCCGTCTTCACTGTTCTATAAGCACTCGGGGAATTCACTATTAAAATTGTTTTTTAATTTTTCAGCATAAGAAAAATTCTTATTTTTGTTTAATTTGGCTTCTTTAAAAGGAGTTTCAGCCCACCTAGCGCCCCCCTCCCTCCTTTTTTTTGCTGTCTCACCGTCACCACTTTTTTCCGTATGAAATATTGTCCATTTTTCATAAATCAGACAGAAAATGGAAAGAATCGCGTACGGCAGCTGCTGCTAGATGTCTCATCATCAGCTGGAACCTGTGGTCATGGAGCATTCGGGACCGTATTTCAGAAGCTCCACCACGGGCGGCCCCGAGCAGAATAATGTGTGCCACCTGTGGGCCTCTTCTTGGGATGGGCTCCTCTCCAACATGGCTGGTCGCATAACCTGTGCCTTGCCCTCCATACCTAGAGCAATGTCGTCTCAGCAGAGTTCTGCAACTTTCAATGTATTGTGCCTCCCGGGACTGGCACCCTGGCTCTGCAGAAACTGGGCGATGGCATATTCCACGTAACCCTGGAATCCGACCTCTACTGGCATTACGTTGAGGTCACCTCAAGGACATCGCCTTGAAACCCTGCGATAAAGATCTGTCCCTGATCCTGTCTAAGTTTCTTCATCTTCCTCCCCTCACTTTTCTCTTAGTACTAGCTTGCCTAAGGACGCTACCCCCCTCATGTCCCTCCTCCCCCGCTCCCCAGTTTCATGGTTTAGCGGTGACGCTGTACATCAGTTTGTCGAATGTCTGAAGTGAATGTCTGACTCTTATGTTATTATGTTTATTAAGTTGTGCTTGAGGTGATTGGCTGTTATTGTATATTGAAATGGTTGTGAATGTATTGGTAAGGCGCTTTATAAATCCACATGTTATTATTATTATGTAGAAACTGGACAAAGGCAGGACGGAGTAAAATCACAATGACAAATCACCTTTGATCTTGTAGTCGTACCCTAAAATGGGATGTCGATATGAAAGTTAAATGTAGCGTCGGTCTGACGCTCTGAAAGATATGCACTTGGTGCCCAGATGGTAAAGTTAGAGGGAAAATCCTTGGCGCTAAACGGAATGCACCAGTGTGGATGTTTCCACGAGCACTGCGTACCAAAAGCGCGGCCTCCTCCACTGTCTTCCCTTTATTTCTATTTTTCTGTCTTATTTCTTCTTTTTTCTTTTTTTATTCTCCTTTATTTATTCTTTGATTCCTTCATCTCATTATTGATTCTTTATTTCTTCTTTTTTCTTTGTTTCTTTTCCCCTTTATTTCTTGTTTCTCCTTCATTTCTCCGTTGATCCTTGATTTCTTCTTTCATCCTTTATATCTCCTTCCATCCTTTTTTCTCCAATATTTCTTATATTTCCTTTCTTTCCTCTTTGATCCTTTCCTTCTTTCTTTTTTATTTCTTCTTTGACCCTTTATTTCTTCTTTCTCCTTTATTTCTTCTTTCTCCTTATTTTTTCTTTCTCCTTTTTTTCTTTCTCCTTTATTTATTTATTTTTCCTTTATTTATTCTTTCTCCTTTATTTTTTCTTTCTTTTATGTCTTCTTTCTCCTCTTTGTGTGTCTCTCTCTCTCTTGTTTTTCCTTTGCATTGTTTGCGTGTTGAACACATTTCGTTCATCGTCGAGTTTTAGCTGTGAAAGTACGATCCCTACAATCCTCTCCGTGTCTGTCTCTGTCTCTATCACTTTCTTTCAGTATGTTTCTCTGTCTGTCTGCCTGCCTGCCTGCCTGCCTGCCTGCCTGCCTGCCTGCCTGCATGCATGCATGCCTGCCTGCCTGCATGCCTGCCTGCATGCCTGTCTGACGATCTGTCCGTTTCTCTGTCTGTCTGTCTGTCTTTCTCTCTGTCTGTCTTTCTCTCTGTCTGTCTCAGCCTGCCTGCCTCTCTCTCTCTCTCTCTCTCTCTCTCTCTCTCTCTCTCTCTCTCTCTCTCCTTCCTCCCTCCCTCCCTCCCTCCCTCCCTCCCTCCCTCCCTCCCTCCCTCCCTCCCTCCCTCCCTCCCTCCCTCCCTCCCTCCCTCCCTCCCTCCCTCCCCCTCCCCCTGTCTCTCTCTCTGTCTCTTTGTCTGTCCAAACAGCTACCAAGGCGCATCAGCATCGTCTGTCCAGTCAACCTTTGCCAGCAAGGACATTTAGCGACAGTGTGATTGCATGTGACATCTGCTTGGGTTTTTGTCAAGCAACGCTTCGGTTCTCTTGTCGATCTCTTACTGCCATCACAGAATCGCGTACATTTTTAGCAGACACAGACATGTACAGCACACGACAACGGTCATCTCATTTACTCACAACGTGCATGCCATTAAAGCCCCTGTGCCTCTGATTACGGAAACAAGCATTAGTTGTAACAGCTCAGTTTCAATCAGCTCCAACTATTTTGCACATAAGCATAGAATAGAGATGCGTGAATAATAATTCAAACTCTCATACAAGATTCTGTTGACATCTGCTCTTTCATCAAGTTTGACTTGTATCGTTTGTCGAGACCAAAACACTCAAGGACTCTAAGAAAACTCCAGGAAAAAACAAAACAAACACAATTTATAATCATTATGAGAGTGCACTTGCATTCCGGTGCAAATTTCCTAAGTGAATTTGTTTATGGACTATCTCATTGAGATAACAGTGCACATTGCGAAACACACCAACTACTACTTACTTACTGCCCTTTACGCCTGGTGGCGTGTAGGGCAGCAACAAAGGTTCTCCACTGCTGTCGGTCGCTTGCAAGCCTTTCCAGGGTCGCCCAGGAGTGGTTGAGGTCTTTTATCTCCCCTTCCACTGTGCGTCTCCAAGTCTGCTTGGGTCTCCCGCGCTTTCTCTTGCCTTCTGGGGTCCATCGGAGTGCCACTTTCGGAATGGAATCGTTGTCCATCCTCAGTACATGGCCAATCCATCTCCATCTTCTCTTGGTTATGAGTGTTTCCATGTCTTCTATGTTGCATCGCTGGAGAAGGTCGCTGTTGGAGATCTTTTTGGGCCAGAAGATTCCCAAGACTGTTCTGAGGCAGGTGGTGTGGAATGACGACAGTTTTGCAGCATCCGACCTAACACTAACCATGTATTGCAATACATAGACGCGCGTGCATTCGAGTACATGCACTAATGTGTCTACCGTCACAAACCTTTTGAGTATCACTGAAGTGCTTACTCTTGGCATCAGTAACACATTTATCACCTCCGTCCTGATGTGCAACGGTGGGCGCGGTCCTTGGTGACCCGGGCGACGACCGAGCCGGTGTGGAGTGAGTGGTTGTCTTTGTCACCATGTGGTGTGTCTGGGGCTGATACAGCATGGCGGAGCCCATCCCTCTCCAAGCCCGACCACAGCCGAGGTCCTCCCACCTGGAGGGTCGCCCTGGTCGTGAACACGTGGGCGTTGGATCCATCGTGGGACCTGTCCGCCCTGGCCGGTGATCTGCATCGCGGAGGTCTTTCGCCCAGTGGTGCCGTGTTAGCACCACGCATTTTCTTTCTGGGTTTGCTCCCTTAGCCTTTGCCTTTCCCAAGGCTACCCGCAAGGCAGCGGGAGGCTCGTGGATGGTGGGGTCGTCTATCTCCCCGTACAGATGTGAAGCATCTGCCCACTGCCCACAACGAGCCACAGAGGATAGAGATCGATGGAGGAAGATTGTCCGAAAGTCATCAGTGGTGCCTCAACAACCCATCTCAGGGTTAAGAGACTGAACTGAACTGAACTGAAGTGCTCACACCTATGTGCGAGCACGAACACACGCACTCGCGCGCCCAAGCACGCATGCACACACGAGCGCACGCACTTCAAGATTGCTTTTTTTTTCATTGAACAAGGTTCAATGCGGTTTAATTGGATCGACATGATATTGAAGCAGAGAGCCCACATAGGCTTTCCAGAAGCGCTGATACAACATCGGGATCTCTGACCAAAACAAGTCAAAGTTCTGTGGCCGATCGGATAGAGCGCTTGACTAGCAGTCGCTTGCAGCTAATGGGTGCGGTGTTTGAAGCCGCACAGATACGATCGTATATTCTTGGTAAAGGTGTTTCACCCACATCGCCTCTCCTACCGAGAAGTAAAAGCGGTCACTGGGCGCTGCACAGCGGCAACCGGGGGTGAAATTCCCCAGAAAAAATTTCCACAAAAAAGAAGGACGACGACGATGATGATGAAGTACATAAGCAACACATACATACATACATCCGATGGCACCCACGAACACGTTGTCACTCACCTTATTTGCTGAGCACTCTGCCTGGAGTGCTGGCGATGAACGTCAGGCAAGGCATGAACGCACTGCTCGTGCTTGGCTCTCATCCCAGACGAGGCTGCCAGCACGGGGAGTGCTCTTCCTCGTGCTCTGTGGCGACGCTGTTGTTTCCTGCTTCTTCCTGTTACTTTGTCTGCCTCGCACCGAGTTTTCTTCTGTTCCTCAGATGTGTTGTGACTCTCGGTTGATCTCGGACTGATGCTGTGTTCCTCGCCTCACAACAGTGTTCTTTCTCCCTCTCTTCAGTGGTGTTGTCTGTCTGTGTAATTGCTGCTTCGTAAGTTTATCCCTGTCTCCTTTAAATGCTCTCTCTCTCTCTCTCTCTCTCTCTCTCTCTCTCTCTCTCTCTCTCTCTCTCGCTCGCTCGCTCGCTCGCTCTCTTGCTCTATTCTCTCGCTCGCTCTCTTCTCTCTCGCTTTCTTCTCTCTCTCTCTCTCTCTCTCTCTCTCTCTCTCTCTCTCTCTCTTTCTCTCTTTCTCTCTCCCTTCTCTCTCTCTCTCTCTCTCTCTCTCTCTCTCGCTCTCGCTCTCTTTTCTCTCTCTCTCGTGATGCATGTGCTGAACCCCTCAGTTCGTGGATAAAGTGCTCTGCATGTGCACGTTCAGCCTACTGTTTTGACTGCTTTGCAAGTACCGCTCATCGGAAACACACAGCACCAAGTGTTACGTAGATGTGTGCCTGTATGTGCTGTGAAACAGTTCGTCACTGGTCAGTGCTGGTGTGCCACTTTGCGAAGCCGAATCGTCCTGAATCTGTCCATTTGTAAATGTAATTCTACAATCATTTTGTGATAGTTGCTTTTGAATCTTTAAGCGTGATGTCACGGATGACATTTGAACGTAATTATCCTTTGATTGTTTCTCATTTCAGTTTTGTTGTTTGATGATGGCAACGTTGTTGCAGTTTGTGGAGACAGAGAGGTATTCCTAGTGCTTTTTTATGTGCGCACATTAACGTCAGAATTCGAAAAACCAACGGATATACAGAATGTTGTAGCTTGTAAGGATAGTCGGCAGTGCCAACGCCATGTTGTGTTATTACAAACCGATCATCTACGAGTATATACAGCTGTCATTCTGTGAACCCGAGTCAGTATTGACTCTGGCACAGTTCGCAATGAATGCATAATAGACTTGACCCTTCTCATTACAGCATTGCGCCAAAAATAGTTCGTTCTGATACTATTTTTCTCTCCACTTTTTACAGAAATCATTCAGATGTCAAAACTTGTTTCCATTTCAACACATACATTTTATTTTATCGAATAAACGCTTGTTTATTGCGTTTGAGTTTTGAGCAAAATAGTCTTAGAACTACTTTAACGGCGTATGTCAGGGAGCAGATCGGCTATCCCACAAACCTCTCGTGTGACTTCCTCGTGCATATTTCGGACGAAAACCTTCCATCATGTGATGTCAACTGGGCTAGAGACAGTTTCGCCGGTAGGCGAAGTCTCTTGTAAACTAAAATGTACATCTGTTACATCCATAACCGTCCGAAGATTTGTGACTACGTTCCCGTCAGAGGATCCGAAGATACTGAAAGTGGCAGCTCTGGGATGAAAAGAGCATCAGCTGACATTTCTTGCAATATGTTCATTTCTTGTCCATTTGTTTTGCATTTCTTGCATTTTGGTCACACAGCCTGCTTGAATCGCTTGTGCTTGTGCTGTTATTACTTTTTTTCTCATAAGTTATGCTTGAGTATTGTAAGTTGTTTTTTGCAAATTGTATTGTCAATGGGCCGGAGGCCTGACAATAAAGTTTCAAAGTCAAGTCTCTCTCTCTCTCTCTCTCTCTCTCTCTCTCTCTCTCACACACACACACACACACACACACACACACACACACACACACACACACACACTCGCGCACACATACAGAGAGAGAGAGAGAGAGAAACGAGAGAGAGAGAGAGAGAGAGAGAGAGAGAGAGAGAGAGAGAGAGACGTCTCTTAGCAGCGTTTGTATTTATGCCTCGGAAAGTGTTTCCACTTTGAAGTTCATGCTTTCAACTTCATTTTAGTGTTGCATGCTTTACCTTTGTGTTCTGTGCCTCTCTGAACCTCGTAGTGCTCGGTACAACTGTGGAACGTCGCTGTCAATGTGTAGAAATATAAAACCATCTCTAATGCTATCTATCTCCCAAAAATGTTTCCTTTTCCCTATATCTTATACTTGACAATTATCTAATACACTGATGCTTTTGGACTCGTGTTGTTCTACTTTTTCTTGTTGTTGTCTGCTTCTACCTGTACTTCACGCTTTGTGAAGTTCCACCATTTTCTATGACGTTCCCAGACTCCATGTTGTCCTTCATGCCACACCTGACTGTTTTCGACCTCTTCCGGATGGCATCGCTCTTCTGTTGGCCTTCAACCGTTTCTGGGATGTTTCTATGCTTCCTCCTGTTTTCTTGGCTCTCTTCTGGCTGGGCCAAGCGCCGCTTGTGATGGTTTGCTAGCTGCGATCACGGTGGCTGCAAACCTTCCCAGCGCCCAGTCACGCTTTGAATCTGGAGCAATGGAAAACCCTCTTCCAAGAAAGCGTGTCATTGCCTCCCCTTACCCTGAATGATTCCGCCACGTGCTATGTCTGCTGCATCCGGCAGCTCTCGCTTTTTTCCCTTCTACTGTCGTCCCGGCGTTTGATGGTTAATGAGTTCCCTGTATTTGAATTACTTGACTTATACCTCTTGATTCCTTGAGGAATATAGGGCCGCAACAACACTCCTCCAACGTACACGGTTCTGGCAGGTCCTCTTCAGCTCCGCCCATGTCATTCTGGTGGCCTTTACTTCCGCGTAGACACTCCTACGCCAAGTCTGTTTTGGTCGACCCACTTTGCGCTTTCCTTGTGGGTTCCAGTCCAAAGCCTGCCTGGTGATGTTAGATGCAGGCTTTCGTAGCGTGTGGCCGATCCATCTCCATTTTCGTTTCCTGATCTCCTGGTCGATTGAGGCTTGTTTTGTCCTGTCCCACGGATTTTCATTGGATACAGTCTCTGGCCATCTGCATGATGTTGAGGATATTTCTCAGGCATCTGTTGACGAATGTCTGGAGCTTGTGGGTGTTGGTCTTTGTTACCCGCCATATTTCTGAGCCATATAACAGGACAGACTTCACATTGGTGTTGAATATTCGGATCTTGTTGTGAAGTGAGAGGGCTGTTGATCTCCAGATTGGACGCAAGGTGTTGAAGGCGTATCTTGCTTTGTTGATTCGGCACTTGATGTCTTCTTCTGTCCCCCCCATCTTTGATGACTACACTGCCCAGGTAAACAAACTTGTCTGTTTCCTTGATGTCTACTTGATGTAGTCGCACTGAGTCTTGATGTCTGTTGTTTATCCTCATGACTTCTGTCTTTCCGGTGTTGATTTGGAGTCCAGTCTTCTCGGCTTCTTCTGCGATGCAGAATAGCTTCTCTTGTGCATCTTGGTGCCTGTGGGAGAGAAGGCTGATGTCATCAGCGAAGTCAAGGTCCTCCAGCTGCTGCGTGAGCGTCCACTGGATACCTGTCCTCTGGACTGCTGTAGACTGTCGCATGATCCAGTCAACCACCATCAGGAAGATTGTCGGCGAGAGTAAACAGCTTTGACGGACGCCGGTTTGAACTGAGAAGGGCTCAGTCAGCTTCCCTTCATGGACGACTTGGCAGGTGGCGTCCTCGTAAAGTTGTTGGATGATGGTAACAAACTTTGGTGGGAAGCCGTATTAATGCATCAGTCTCCAGATGGCGTTTCTGTCGACACTGTCAAACGCCTTCTGAAAGTCCACGAAGACTGTGTACAGGGGGGTCTGCCACTCCAGCGACTGCTCGATGATAATCCGCAGTGTGGCAATCTGGTCTGTGCATGATATATCTTGACGGAAGCCTGCCTGTTCATCCCGTAGTTTCTTGTCAAGAGCGGTCTTCACTCTCTCCAGGATGATTTTTGTTAATACTTTCCCGGGGATGGACAGCAGCGTGTTTCCCCTCCAGTTGTTGCAGGATGACAGGTCTCCTTTCTTTGGCAGCTTTACAAGGTTGCCTTTTCCAGTCTTCTGGCACTCCTGTTCCCAGATCTTGTGTAGAAGGGAGTGTAGCATCTCAGTTGAGGTCTGGATGTCTGCCTTCAGCGCTTCGGGTGGTATACCGTCGGGACCTGCCGCCTTGCCTGACTTGAGGGACTTGATGGCTTTGGTAATCTCTGCCTTGGTTGGAGGGTTGGTGTTGACGTCCAGGAACTCAGTTGGTGGTGGGATGTCTTGTGGGGCTGGTGGGGCTGGTCTGTTGAGTGTTTCCTTGAAGTGCTCAGCCCATCTTGCTCTCTGGTCCTCCATACTGGAAATGATGTTTCCGTTCTTGTCTTTGACAGGGCAGCTATGGTTTCTGGTCTTTCCTGAGAGTGTTCTGGTGATCTCATGCACCCTCTTCATATTTCTTTGGCCCGCTGCAGTTTTTGCCTCCTCAGTCAGTTCTTCTATGAAGCCTCTCTTATCTTTTCTTGCACTTCTCTTCACTTGGCGGTTTAACGTAACAAGCTTGAAGTTCTTGCTTCTCCTCTGGGTCTTGTGTTTGGCTGATCTGGTCTTTCAATTTCCTCCTGTCTGCAATCGATGTCCATGTCTCTGTTGTCATCCATTCTTTGTGTTGTCTTGTCTTCTTTCCTAGGACAGTTTTGCACGTTGTCGCCCAGGCATCTCGCAGGCCGTGCCATTGCTTGTTTACTGTTTCCTCTGGTGTTTGGGAAAGCACGCTGAACCTGTTCTTTAGCTCTATCTTGAATTCTTCTGTTTTCTTCTTTTCTTTCAGGCTGTTCACGTTGTACTTGAACGATGGTTTGTCTGCCTGGTCCTTGTAGGCTTTCAGCTTGATCTTGAGCACCGCGACAACTAGGTGATGGTCCGATGCTGCGTCCGCTCCGCGCTTCACCCTGACATCTTGCAGGCTCCGTCTCCACTTTCTGTCGATGGTAATGTGGTCTATTTGATTCTCGATCTTGCCGTCAGGGGAAATCCACGTGGTCTTGTGGATGGTCTTGTGGGGAAATACAGTGCCTCCTATCACAAGGTCGTTGAAAGCACAGAACTCTGTAAAGAGTTCACCATTTCCATTCTGTTCTCCAGTGCCGTGCCTGCCCATAATGAACTCACTGTGTTGTCTGATCCCATCTTGGCGTTCACGTCTCCCATGACAATCCTCAGGTCTCTCTTTGGTGTTTTGTCAAGAGTCGCTTGGATTTGCTCATAGAATTCTTCTTTGTCTTCCATATCTGTTGCATTTGTAGTAGCGTAGCACTGCAGGATGGTGACTTTCCTGCCCTTGGAGTTGAATCTTGCTGTTTTGATCCTTGGTGACACTGGTTCCCAGGACAGCAGTGCTCGCGTTGCCTGTGGTGTCATCAGCAGCGCCACTCCATGCATATGAGACTGGCCTTCTTCGTGTCCAGAATAGATGATGGTATCTCCACTTGTCAGTCTTGTCCGTCCTGTTCCTGTCCATCTGGTCTCACACAGGCCTAATATCTGTAGGTTGCATCGGTGCATCTCTCTGCACAACTGTACGCTTTTCCCAGTCTCATATAGGGTTCGGATGTTCCAGGTCCCTATCCTGGTCTTGGCTTTGGTCGTCAGAAGAGTTGTCGGTGCACTGGCTTCTCGAAGGCTTTCACCAGCTCGCGTCATAAGCTCCACTGGAGAGGACTCTTCCTCGACCATGTTGTTTTCAGATAGCGTTGTTGTGGTTTCTTTAACAGCTGTTTTTTTAATAGAAATGAGTTGTTAGCCCAGTTCAAATCCCCAACCTGGAGGGCCAGTGAGTGCTATTAGTCTGGTCTCTACCCCTCGACCTGTCTGGCATGGGTGGCCGTACCAGAGACGAATCTCCGCCAGCATAGCCCTCAGGGTCATGGAGACACACAAGCACCCCAACCACAACAAGGTTGCACTCTCTGGGGTGTCCCTGTATTTACAACCCACTATTACTAACGTGTGATCTGTGCTTTCTGAGGAGTTGCTATCCTAATGATGTTGGAAAGCAGTTGTATCCTTCAGCTTGTTGACGTTTCCTTGAGGATGCTCAGCCTTGATCATGAACCATTGAATAGGTACTTGGTCATCGATTGGGTGGTTTTGTGTGTACGTTTGTTATGTATTTTTGTTTATTTCTTTGTGGAAGCATTGTGGGCTATTATTCTGGGCTATAATTGCTTCTAGTCTTCCTTGGTCTCTTCATATTTCCGCTCTCCTGGATTTCATTTGTGTTTATGTGTGTGTTTTGCCGTTTTCACGTAATGGAAAGATTGGTCGTGGTTGCACATAATTCTGAGATCTTTCAAGAGATGTACATCACGGATCGCTATCTCCTTTTCCATTTCTCTCCTCGCTTGCTCTCCTCGCTCTCTCCCTTTCCATTTCTCTCCTCGCTCTCTCCCGTTCCCTTTCTCTCTCTCTCTCTCTCTCTCTCTCTCTTTCTCTCTCTCTCTCTCAATTTAACCATTGGAAAGGCAGGACTGACCGTACGGGGCAGAATAAAGACTTACGTGCCAACCGGAGGCGGGCTGGTAGGGGACGTAGAACTATTGTGGAGGTGCCCTTAACTGGTGACTTTACCCCGAATGAGCATGGAAGTGCATTCGACACAGTAGCCAACGTCGAACACGATCCAACTCCGACTGGCGATACTGGGTGTCCGCGGCAGACAGAGGCTCCATCGACGACTCCCAACACTGTGACGTCTCTCCATTTCCTGAGATCCAGATGGCCCGACCCACCTCCAGTGCTTGACAACAGCTCGTCAGATGATTGTGCCCTGTCGCCGCCACTGCGCTCTTCGCGAACGGACAGAGGGAACCGCAACCCAACGGATGAACAGGTGCATGCCTCCCAGCATGATAAGAGATCCAGAATCAGTGGCAACATGACTCAGAGCACAATGCTTGAGGGGCTCAACAGGACCAGAAACCACGCAGGCCCCAATAAAGAAAGGAGCGGCACCGCTCAGAGGAGGCGCTGCCTAAGCGAAGAGAGGGGAAAACATGAGGCAGCAATGGGACCCGCTAAGGGGGCGTTT
This sequence comes from Theodoxus fluviatilis, assembly GCA_034096865.1. Classification (NCBI taxonomy): domain Eukaryota; kingdom Metazoa; phylum Mollusca; class Gastropoda; order Cycloneritida; family Neritidae; genus Theodoxus; species Theodoxus fluviatilis. Next base: position 30,464 of record JAWQFJ010001297.1, read on the forward strand.
TCCGCTGATTCCAGATACAAGAATGCGGATCCCGGTCCGACGGCCAACGACTGTGTTCGGCCACAGACGGGGGTGTGGCATGGCAGGTGCGGAATCCAGGGGAAACACGGGTGAGCCCACATGCTTTAGGAGGAAGTCCAGAGACTTCCTGACAACCATGCCGACGACCTATCAAGACTCCGTTTTTTACAGGCGTTCGTAAGCCCAATAGCGATAGACCTTTTATCGATCTTAATCCTAGGATTAGCATTCACTTGAAACTAGTATGTTGGAACATTAAAGGGCTAACCACCAGGGTGTGTGAACCGGGGTTTATAGAATATTTGGCGAAGTTTGATGTTTGCTGTCTTCTAGAGACATTCACGTCTGACGATTTTGATTTCAGTATTTTTTTTTACCACTCCCCAGCTTTGAAACTTTCACATAGGGGACGTAGATCTGGGTGAGTTCTCATTCTGATTAGGAAACCTTTTCCCTATGAATTTACTCGTATCAATTGTACTAGGGATAATATGCTAATCTTCAGAGTGAAATTGCCGTGCTTGACTGCAGTCATCATTGATGTATGTGTGTACGTCCCTCCATTAGACTCTCCATACTATAAGAACAGAGATGTGAAGAGCAGCATTACTCTATTGGAGGACGAATTGTTCAGGCTGCAGTCAACTTATCCAGATGCGTATATTTTAATATGTGGGGACATAGATGCAAGAACTGGGACCTGGAATCTACATTGTGATCTTGAGGAGGAGGAGGAAGAAATGTTTGAATTCATGACCTCGAATGCGTGTACATGTCATGAGGTCATCACTCAACGCAATTCTCATGATTCTTGTATAAATCATTTTGGAGAAGTTTTGATAAATGTTTGCAAGATCTACCATTTGTGCATCATTAATGGAAGTACCACTGACGACAGGACGGGACGCTTCACGTACCTTTCCTTAAATGGTGACAGCGTCATTGATTACTGTCTGCTTGGCACAAACAGTTGTAGCTCTCCTCCTCCGATCAGTTTTAGGGTGGGGAACGAAATAAACTCAAGCCACATGCCCCTGGAAATAGGGATTGGTGTAGATACACACCTTCCTGCCAGAGAGCGGTCTCCTAAGAAATATGTATCAAAGTTCATATGGGACTCCGAAAAAGTTCAAGAGGTCAAAACCAACATTGAGTCAACTGCCTTCAAGGACACTATAATCGAAGCATCGAGAATGATAGAGACAAACATGGATTTTGCGCTAGACTTGTTTGTTCAAACCCTGTTGTCCAACGCTAGGTGCATGTACCGTATGGTTCCCTTGAAGATACCAGCAAGCAATAACTATTCCGGGTGGTTTGACTTGGAGTGCCGACATGCCAGGTGGAAGGTAAAGGACGCTCTCCGGCAGTTTAGAAAATGTGATTTTAAAGCATCCAGGGACCTGTATGTTCAGTACAGAAATGAATATAAAAAACTGATTAGACATAAGAAACGGGAGCACTATAGAACATCGTGCGAAACTCTCATTAAAAGTATCAATAACACCTCTCAGTTCTGGTCTTTGGTTAGGAGAGCGACCAGTCAGAGACGAAAGCAGCCGCTAATTGATATTCAGCTGTGGCGTAGTCACTTCCAGGGTTTATTAAACCGCAACCTCTGTACTGGTGAAATGTCTGAGGAGAGTACACACATTTCGCATGATGAACTGGACGCTCCCATCACTGAAGATGAGGTCAAAATTGCACTGGCAAAGATGAGCACTGGCAAAGCTCCAGGATTAGATGAAATCCCTGGAGACTATTTGAAACTCTCTAGCAGTTACATTATCCCATTCCTTACCAAGCTATTCTCAGCAATGTACGAAAGGCAATGTTTTCCACGGAGTTGGTGTCACGCTCTGATCATTCCCATTTTCAAGTCGGGAGACAGCCTGAATCCGAAACATTATAGGGGCATTTCTTTACTGAGTAACGTTAGTAAGCTTTTCATGTCCATCCTGACCAACCGCTTGCGATTTTGGGCTGAAGAAGAAAACAAATTCAGTTTCGAGCAAGCCGGTTTTCGTACAAACCATTCCACGATCGACCACATATTCACGCTGTACTCTATAGCTGTAAAAAACGTATATGGGGAAGGTCGTGGGAAACTCTATGCTGCCTTCGTTGACTTTGAGAAGGCCTTTGATTCTGTTAACCGTACATGCCTGTGGAGTGTTTTGAAGAAGCTTGGTCTCTCTACTAAGTTTGTAAAAATGTTGAAAGCTGTTTACTCGCATGTTGAGGCAAGTGTTCGGTGGGGAAACACCGTGTCAGATCCCTTTAATTGTCCAGTCGGGGTGAGGCAGGGGTCAGTTGAGTCGCCGATAATTTTCTGTCTATATATAACATACGTGGCAGATTACATACGGGACAATGGACGCCATGGGGTGCAGTTGCTACCGGGAACGAAAGAACTGTTTTCCCTTATATTTGCCGATGACATTGTGCTTCTGTCCACTACTCCTGTGGGTCTTCAACGCCAACTGGACAATCTGAGTACTGCATCGAGTCGCCTCGGCCTGACTGTCAATAGCGAAAAAACGAAAGTGATGGTTTTTAGGAAAGGAGGCTTTTTAGGTAGAGGAGAAAAATGGAACATAGAGGGTAAGGATCTAGAAGTAGTTAACAGGTACAAATATCTAGGGTTTGTTTTTACCACAAAGCTGTCCCTGTCCACTGCTCTCGAAAGTCAACTGGTAAGAGCGAAGCAGAAGATTGTGCAGTTGCTAAGAACTATTAGGAACTTACATTCCCAGAGTGTCACTGTATTTTTCCGATTGTTTGATGCCCAGGTGCTACCAGCATTATCGTATGGTTCACAGCTGTGGGGATTGGCCAGAAGACATAACGCAGAAAAAGCGCATATGTTTGCGTGTAAGCGCTTTCTTGGGGTTGATCTGAAATCGCCCAACAGTATGTGCTATGGGGAATTGGGTAGATATCCCTTGTTCATTACCACCACACTTCAGGCTGTAAAATACTGGCTTAAACTATGCAAAATGTCAGACAGCAGAATTCCCAAGCAAGCCTACATGATGTTGTTGAATTCTAAAATGCCTAAAGATATGAACTGGGTGAAATCAGTAGAAATGTGTCTATCAAATCTAGGTTTCACGTATATTTGGAACAGCTGTGGCACACTGAATGAGAAGAGTTTTCTGAAGTCTTTAATACAAAGACTGCAGGACTGCTACCTGCAAGAATGGAACGCAAAGCTGAACACAAGTAACAGATTCGGTTTTTATAGAATTTTTGAAGAATCTTTTAAATATGAGCAATATTTGTCTTATATAAGCATAAAGAAATTCCGCGATGCATATATTCGCTTCCGTTTGGGTTGTAATGACGTGAACATAAATTCAAGGTCAAGAAAGGAGAATAACTCCGATATGAATTGTCCATTTTGTGACAAAACTGAGAACGAAGCTCGCTTTTTATGTATTTGCCATGTGTATGACGATATTAGACCAAAATATTTAGCAAGACATCTCACATATGTACATCGTCCAAATTTAAGGCATTTTATGCGTGGAAAAGAGCCAAAGATGACTCGAGATATTTTCATGTACATTTTTATGCATTTGAGCGACGTTCACAGACACTGCAAGAAATGTCATCGGACATTTAAATGATCGGGTACGAAACTTAATCTGTGAAAAGTTTTTCACTGGTGTACAGATATTTCACTCCTTTTAAAGAGTTTTTATGTATAGGCAAATGTTGATATTTTGCTTCCTTTCATCACATAATGATATTCTAGTGTAATTCTTGCTTCTTGGAACTGTTTTAAATTTGTACATATGTTTATACTCCTGCCATGGTGGGTCGTCGGCCGAAATTAATCAATCAATCAATCAACCAATCAATCAATCAATCAATCACTCAAGCTCTCTCTCTCTCTCTCTCCCTCCATCTCTCTCTCTCCCTCTCTCTCTCTCCATCTCTGTCTTCTCTCTCTCCCTCTTCCTTTCTCTCGCTCTCTCTCTCTCTTTCTCTTTCTCTCTCTCTCTCTCTCTTCCTCTCTCTCTCTGTCTGTCTCTCTCTCTCTTCCTCTCTCCTCTCTCTCTCTCTCTCTCTCTCTCCTCTCTCTCTCTCTATCTCTTCCTCTGTCACGTTCTTGTAGTTTATTCTCACCGCTTCTTTGCACTAACTCACAATTACTCCTGTGCGGGCTGGAGCAACAAAATGTAGAACTCACCTTGTTAAACTGGCCACCTGTGTTGGAACAGTTCGCGTGAAGGAGCTCCAGAATTAGAGTTTATAGCCCGGGAATTGATCATGAAGACTGACGGCAGCCGTAAAAGTAAAAGCATTTGGTGCTGCCTGTAATCACGCGGTAATCACATATTCCCATGCTTTAAATCTAAATGTCAAATAGCTTGATCAAATAAGCAGATGAGAGAGAGAGAGAGAAAGAGAGAGAGAAAGAGAGAGAGAGAAAGAGAAAGAGAAAGAGAGAGAGAGAGAGAGAGAGAAAAAGAGAGAGAGAGAGAGAGAGAGAGAAAGACAGAGAGAGAGAGAGACAGTCGACTTTTCATGAATCATTTCCCTGGCCCCCAAAGTCGGTCACTGGATGTCCAGTCGTGAGTGAGTCATTCGTCATATTCTCATCTTGGCATTGGGGCTGTCGCGGTCGGCATTCAGGAGATATCGTAATGAATCGATGATCAATGCCGTCTTGATCCAGCTACCCTCCAGACAGCAATTATTTCCTAGTCTGGACGACCAGCCATTACGGAAATTGTTGGCTCAATTCCATAGGGATTAACTCCCTGGATACTTCTTATCCTTCAGCTCAATGGCGGGTACACGGAACGTTCACAGTCAATTTAGGAAAACGTTTGTAGCCTTGGTCCACTGGGATATGTGTGTCTAAGAACCTCTCAACTAGGACAGCAGTGATGTCTAGAACGCCAAACCCCTGTACAAAGCTGGCCAGACTGGATGGAGTCGTCAACACTAAGCAAATAAAAGTGAAAGTTCGTGGGTATGGGTAGGGCTGACATAGCCGCTGATGAAGGGACCACTGACAGTGTTTGCCTGATCGCGATAGGCACAGGATATTGTACCTTGTGTTAAAAGTCGCATTTCGACTTTCTGTTTCTGTTTGGGGGATTTTCATTCAAGACCATTTTACTTGGATGGATGGATGCATAAAAAGATAAATGGACGGACGGATGGATGGAAATTTATTTGAATAGATGAAAGATGGATGGATAGAAGGGCGGGTTGGTGGGTATTTGAATTAATGGGTGAGACTTTACGGTATGACAGCGTTTGCAAGCTATTGAAGGCCCGTGACTACCCATATCAGTGGTTCTGGTTGGAAAATAAGCCAGTCAAGACTCCTTTCCCCCAATTATGCCTTCGTAATGAATTGCTAGGAAGACGCAGTGGGTCTGACTTACTCTCAACTTATTAAAGGACTATCGTGCTTGACATCAGAAGTAGTAAAATATTCTCTTCCCTTTATGTTTATTTTAGACAACCTGTGTATCAACAGAATTCAAAGATACACTAATATCGTACAAAGCAATCTAGAACTGCAGAGTCCTACATTCGGTAAGTAACTAAGTAAGGACAAAGGTGCGCAAAGGATGGGACACCTAGCGCCGAGTATGGACAATCTTTTAATACAGGAAACTTCTTTGTACTGACATAAGGATTAAACAAGAACATTTTCAGAGAGCGAGCACGTTTAGTTAATCTACGCACATGTACTTCAGTCTTGTGAAGCAGCACAGCTGTCCGTGTTCTGTCCACAGTTTCTCTTATTGAAAAGTGTCTGCTAATTGTAATGCAACAGCCTGCCTGATGACGTCATTATGCACGAATCGCACGTGTATTGCTGTAAAGACTGCATCACAAGAGGCGATTGCACACATTCCGCACTGACGCTGACCACACGACCAAAACTATCTCCAATCGCAGAGCTCTACCGACACTCTTGCTCCACTTGCGAACCACGATTGGCTGCCACAATGACACGCTGAAGAGCGTCAGTGTGGAGCGTGCAAAATCGCCTCGCATAATACGGCCTTTAAGCGACCTCGATACTCAGCTTGTTAGACGTTCGCAATTGCGGCCTTTGGATGCAGCCATTAATCCGAAAGACGTACTTTTTGTGTGGACATTGCCTCGAAAGACTGGGCAAGTTTGAAACCGAGGATAAAGTTGTGTGTGTAGGGAGTTTCCTGTAACTTTCAGAGAAAACGATGCTTCATTCTCACAGCCTCTTTGCGCTAACTCACAATTACTCCTGTGTGGGCTGGAGAGACAAAATGTAGAACTCACCTTGTTAAGCTGGCCACCTGTGTTGGAACAGTTCGCGTGAAGGAGCTCCAGAATTAGAGTTTATAGCCCGGGAATTGATCATGAAGACTGACGGCAGCCGTAAAAGTAAAGGCATGTACTGCTGCCGGTAATCACGCGGTAATCACATATTTTCATGCTGTAAAGCTAACGTGATTTAACAGCAGCACATTATGCTCCTTGATGCCGCCCGTTGTCGAGCTACTGGAGTACAGCCCCGAAAGCTCCTTGGCCACGGGTTCCAGCTGTTGAGGGGTCATCAAGCGGCACCTGCAGAATGCTACTCTCTGTTTAAATGTCATGTGTACCTAACACCCTTTGACATGCACATTTCCTCCAAAGGAGTTTTATTTGACAAGTTAACTTGTCCTGTTCATAAAGGTTCTGGCTGTTCTAACGGGAAAGATATAGCGTGCAGTCTTTGATGTTAGAAGGACGAAACAATGAAGAAGGACGAAACAAGTATGCCCTTACAGCCGTGGATTTGGAGCGTCAAAGAGACAGGAACCCCCATCTCTGCCAAGTCTTGCACAGCATCAGGTCCAGTGGAAAAACTACCATCTAGACGAGACGTATGCGTGTGATCAGATCAAACGGTTCCCAGGAAAATAACTTTGGGCCTTAAATTGGCTGTCGCCCCGACTATCATGCGATAGCTTTTGCTTGGATGCCTCAAGGATTCCTTCCACAGCCTCAATGCATGAGATCAAGGGATGGGTGAGAGAGAAATAGCGCGTTGGATACGAGGTGTAACGAAGGTGGAATGAGATGCTGGGATTTAAGAGCTTACCTCTGGGAGAAGGCTGTAATACAGTTTTCAAAATGACTTTTTCAGATTTGTGCCTGGCCTTAGTGAGAGTTGAGGCTTGAGCCACTGTTGCCGCGTGACATTCTTAACTGAACGTCAAGACCGTTTCACGCTTTCCAGGAGTAGTCTTCCGTTTCTGACATCTTCGTTTGGACGCGAGTTTCTTTTAGGGGTAACCACTGCACTCCTCAGCATCTCAATGTGCATCGGCTCCTATTTTATTCAGGAACTGACGTTTACGTGAATTTGTTTTTGGATCAGGCTCCGTGGCATGGTGTGTGGTGTTCCTTTTTTTTCTTTTTTTTTCTTTTTTTTTGGTCCCGCCTTTCGAAGTCAGTCCATACTATTGGAATGTGGGCATATTATACATGTACGCGTGTGTCTATATATTTCAGCAATGACAACGAGGACGTTGACATGTGTGTAGTTTGTAAAAGGTCATATCTCGACCTCGCCGAGATTCCAAATAGATCTTTTGCATACAGCTCCCGTCGCACGATTTTGATCTCCTCCGCATGAACTCATGGCCATTGATCGTGCGATGCTTGCTCCAGCAATGTGCGGTATGCTTGTCTCTCCTGATGCGCAGAATGCAGGTCTAACACAGAGCCGCAGCTGCCTGATATCTTCTCATCAGCTGACAGTCGTGTTTTGGTTAACTGTGTGGAAAAACTAATCAGAATGGAGTGTTTTATAGCGATGAATTAATCCTCTTTGTGTGCCATAGAATACACAGTTGTTGACTGCCTACCAGAAACAAGTGTCTATGTGCGTAGACAGATACAAAATGCACGTACACGCGCACGCAAGCTCGATTGCACACATTCGAGTACATCCAGTTGCGCGCGCGCATTTATTTACATAATGACGCCGTGAGACATAAACGACAAGTTTGTATTTCAGTCCCGTGTGATCTGCTGGAACAAGACAGTGCTTTCAGAACACTTACTTCCGATACTTGAGTGCACAGATTCCTGGGCTAAGTGATCTTCATGTAAGCTGCTCTTTATCTTCTCCAGACATTCTCTGCGTGACTGTCACTGGGCGTTGTCTTTCAATCAGATTTTCTTCCGGCACCGCCTTCATGGCTGAGTACTAGGACGATGTGAAAGGCGCTGTTTCCTTTGTTGTCTCAGACGGGTTGTGCTGTGTGTTCTGATTAGGTTCTTGCGCTGTGACTCCATCCTCAAGATCTCCTGTTGGCTGCGAATCAAGTGGTCGTCTGATACTTGTCCTTTACTTGTCCTTCCCTTTTATGGAAAACTTCCCCCGTCTGGTCAAAACCCCTCACAATGCCTTATTCAAAATGCAGTCTGTGCGTGCATGTGTGCGTGCATGTGCGTACGCGCGCGCGCGAGCGTGCGTGTGTGTGTGTGTGTGCCTTGCTCGCTTGCTGGCTGGCATTTTCTTGCGCGCTCATTTCTCTGTGTGTGTGTGTGTGTGTGTGTGTGTGTGTGTGTGTGTGTGTGTGTGAGAGAGAGAGAGAGAGAGAGAGAGAGACAGACAGACAGACAGACAGACAGACAGACAGAGAGAGATGCGGGTGTGGGTGGGAATATACAGCCAAAATGACATGAGAGAGACAGACAGACAGACAGACAGACAGACAGACAGACAGACAGACAGACAGACAGACAGACAGACAGACAGACAGACAGACAGAGACAGAGAGAGGCGGGGTGGGTGGAAATATACATGTACATGTATATATACAGCAATAATGACATGTTGGGAACAAAACAATTTCAGTCGGTTTGTAGACTCTAAGAATCAGAGAGGTTGTAAAAGTAATGTTGCCCATGCACTTAGTGCAGGCACGACTCAGCAAAATGGTATGGTCTATGTGGCCATGTGCTTTGCCAAAGAATGAAAGGAAGCCGTTTGCCATACAGCCAAAGAGACTTCTTAAAGTGCTGTTCACCCAAGCTATCAGCAAGGGAAAAGTGCTGCGTTCCATCAGGTCGTGCGTCCATTCGTTCATAATGGAAGCACTTGACATCTTGACAAGACGAGAAGAGCTGCAAGTATGGCTCTACTTTGTTTCGCTGCTTGCAGCGCGTTGGCGTTGCGGCCTCTGTGGCTCTGTAGTTTGCTAGGGGTTCTCTTATGACTTTGTAATGGCAGTAGGATGCTTGTCTCTCACAGCGACTGAGCAAGGCGCTCCATCATAGCACATGTAGAGGCTGCGGGAAACGATTTTCCTGTCTTCGCCCTTGAGTCGTCAAACACCCATGGCGGACACTATGCTTGTGACATGGTGTGATCTAGCTATGAATTGTGGTGGAAAATGAGATAGCACCGTAGAAGACTATCGATTTTTTCACAGCGTTAGTTGATAAGCCCCTTTGTTTATTTTTGACTGTCCAATCTTCTTTGTCAGCTTTTATGTATCTACCAAACTGTTCCTGTTAATTTTATCTCTGTCACTTCTATTTTCATCATTGTCTCTATCATGTGGGCATACATGTTTATTTTCCTGTCATTCTGTTTATTTCTTTTTTTACAAATCAATTTCTACCTTTCCTCCAGTTTAACCTTTCCATCTCCTCCTCTCTCTCCTCTTCCTCCCCCTCCTCCCCCTCCTCCTCTTCCTCCCCCTCCTCCTCCTCCTCCTCCTCCTCCTCCTCCTCCTCCTCCTCCTCCTCCTCCTCCTCCTCCTCCTCCGCCTCCTCCTCCTCCTCCTCCTCCTTCTCCTCCTCCTACTCCTCTTCTCCCTCCCCCCGCCCATCCTCCTTCTTCTTTTTCTTCTTCTCCTTTTGATGCTCATGCTGCCACAACTGCTCTTTTTGAAGCTCTTTCGTGGGAGTTATTATTATTTTATCTCTTTTTTGTGTTCCTATGAATTCTCGGGTCAGCTGTCATTCTCCCAGTTCTATACATCTCTTCGTCTTGGCCAGTCAGCGCGGCACAGCAGGAAGGACAGTGAGGGAGTTGCTGCTGTCTGTGGCATGTAGGCGTCTGCTTTGCGTTAGTCGGGGTGAGGCAGGATTCACCTCTATTGCCCTCACCATTATTGACGTGCCTGGCTTGAGAGGTTCCAGTCCAAGACTCTGCCAGACTGGCACTGCCTACAGAAATGGCTTGCCAGAGCTCCCTAGTGGTACGGAGGGTAAGCGCTAAGGCAATCTAACAGGCACTTACTCCTTGTTGTGATGGCGGCAGACTGAGGTATATTTGGAGTGGTGATGCCGAAGGAAGACAAGCACCGCTCTCTGCTTGGCAGACTGATGGACAATCTATTGCTTCGAGTATCATCACCTTTTTAAATGGCCGCTTGTCTCTTTGATGGTTTGTTGGAGTCACCGCCCCGTTCTGTTGTTGTTCAGCGGTCCAGATGTGAGCAATCTACACGCCACTACTTTCGAAACCGCTTCTCAAAATGGTTGTGTGTTTTTGATTGAGGTCTGTGATGTTCGTGAGTTAAAGGAGGGTGGTCTAAGTCTAATGCTTTTAGGGTGGCTAACTTTTATTACTGCACACATCCGTGGTGGCTTGCTTAATAGTGAAAACCCTGCATGTGCTGGATACACATAGTGTGTAATGAAGTGCTCAGAAATGGAATCACCGTTGCGCAGAAGGGCTGTCGAGACTGCTCGTGAAACGACGAGCTGGTTGCATTCGGCGCACCAGGAGCACAGATATCAACAGTGGAATCCAGCCCCGAGGGGAAAAAGGAGGACGAGGGTGGAAGGGTGCCAGGAGTGGTTTGAGAATAATCAAATTTGTTTCCTGAATTTTCTCTCTTGAACTTGTGTTTTAAAATCTAATGACTTCATATGTGCGCTCCACCTCACTCACTGGAGCAATAAAGCAGGACGGCGCCAGCATTTCAGCTAATAAGGGTGTTATCAGGCAGCCTAGGCTATATGTTAGGTATGTATCCTGTCTCACTTCAATCAGCTCACAAGGAGGGTCATTAGGCAGCTGCTCGACATCTGACACTGCATCATGTGGGCATAGCGTAAGAGGCCGTGCACCACGGGGCCGTGAAGTTGTCCCATACATCGATAGCCCCCGGTGCTACATGCTGCGTGCTTCCACCCATGGACGACCCACTGGAACCGGGCCCGTGAACCATGTGGCCGTGGGTTTTAGCTAAGGAGGGCGGTAACAAGTGGCAGCTGCTCTATGAGCAATGGCTCTTTTGTACCCGATATGCACTAGTCGATAGTGATTCCGTTTGGAAAGGCATTGTATAACATAGATGTATCTGTATCCGCACACTCTATTACCACAGGTTCACTTCTTATTAGCTCAGTCCAGTAGCCCACTGCTCCTCTGCTCATTTCTATATCCATGACCCCACCCAAGCACGCTGCCTCATTAGGAACGGAGCGGCGTCCCCTGTGTTGGTGTCCGGGCCTGTCCAGTGCAGATGGCGTGCTGAGATATTGGCAAGGGCCGAGATCTGCAACCAGGATTAATGTTCATATCCTGTCAGCTGCCTGCGCGCGCACTCTCATTCATCACGTGATTGTGATGGATGGTCCGGACCGGGGACAGTCAGTTAGGATTCCTACAGGTCCTTGGTCGGAGAACGCACCCTGCAAAGTGCTCTATTATCATGCCTGACGACGCTGAGGTTACTCTCTGTTGTTCTTCTTTTGATATCAGTAGACAATAAATAATGACATACAACCCACTTGCATGGAGCACATTTCCGTCTGGGAGGCCTCTCGATGGTGTCTTGACCCACGACAAATCAATACGAAGCTCTAAAGGTGGCCTCATGAACTCGGATGCCCTCACCGTCTGCCGGGGCGGTGACAGCAACGGTATAGAAACTGTACACAGTCCACATCACGTCGGTCTATATCCACGGATCAACCTTTCGCGAACGATGTACATTACGTTGCAGATGCTGACAGTGCAGGCACACAGAGAAACTGTCCATCAACCATCACCTTCCAACATGTAACATGACGTTGCAGATGCTGACAGTGCAGGCACACACGAGAAACTGTCCATTAGCCATCACCTTCCAACATGTAACATGACGTTGCAGATGCTGACACAGGACACACCAGAGAAACTGTCCATTAGCCATCTCCTTCCAACATGTAACATGACGTTGCAGATGCTGACAGTGCAGGCACACACGAGAAACTGTCCATCACCCATCACCTTCCAACATGTAACATGACGTTGCAGATGCTGACAGTGCAGGCACACACAGAGAAACTGTCCATCAATCATCACCTTCCAACATGTAACATGACGTTGCAGATGCTGACAGTGCAGGCACACACAGAGAAACTGTCCATCAGCCATCACCTTCCAACATGTAACATGACGTTGCAGATGCTGACAGTGCAGGCACACAGAGAAACTGTCCATCAGCCATCACCTTCCAACATGTAACATGACGTTGCAGATGCTGACAGTGCAGGCACACACAGAGAAACTGTCCATCAATCATCACCTTCCAACATGTAACATGACGTTGCAGATGCTGACAGTGCAGGCACACACAGAGAAACTGTCCATCAGCCATCACCTTCCAACATGTAACATGACGTTGCAGATGCTGACAGTGCAGGCACACACAGAGAAACTGTCCATCAGCCATCACCTTCCAACATGTAACATGACGTTGCAGATGCTGACAGTGCAGGCACACACATAGAAACTGTCCATCAGCCATCACCTTCCAACATGTAACATGACGTTGCAGATGCTGACAGTGCAGGCACACACGGGGAAACTGTCCATCAATCATCACCTTCCAACATGTAACATGACGTTGCAGATGCTGACAGTGCAGGCACACACAGAGAAACTGTCCATCAGCCATCACCTTCCAACATGTAACATGACGTTGCAGATGCTGACAGTGCAGGCACACAGAGAAACTGTCCATCAGCCTTCACCTTCCAACATGTAACATGACGTTGCAGATGCTGACAGTGCAGGCACACACGGGGAAACTGTCCATCAACCATCACCTTCCAACATGTAACATGACGTTGCAGAGGCTGACAGTGCAGGCACACACCGAGAAACTGTCCATCAACCATCACCTTCCAACATGTAACATGACGTTGCAGATGCTGACAGTGCAGGCACACACGGGGAAACTGTCCATCAACCATCACCTTCCAACATGTAACATGACGTTGCAGATGCTGACAGTGCAGGCACACAGAGAAACTGTCCATCAATCATCACCTTCCAACATGTAACATGACGTTGCAGAGGCTGACAGTGCAGGCACACACGGGGAAACTGTCCATCAGCCATCACCTTCCAACATGTAACATGACGTTGCAGATGCTGACACTGCAGGCACGAACTGCCGCCATGCGCAGTTTTCTTCAAGACGACCAGGCTTCCCTGACACTTTTCGCCCCAGTGGACGACAACTTCTCGGAATCCGACGTGAGTTTTGCCGAAGTTTGTGTTGTTTTCGTACCGTACTGATTCGTCGTGACGCAGGCCAAGACAGCTGGGAAAGAGATCGCACGATAACCATAAGGTGTGATCGGCCGCATTTAACGACAGCAAATGTCTTCCGAGAACGCATTTGCTAAAATTCGAGGCTTCATTATTATGTTACGCTTTTGAAATTTTTGTTAGTGTAAATATTTGAGAAAAATAGAATTAAACACTCCTGTCAGAAATTGTTGAATAGTCTAGACATTGTTTTTTGGCTCATTATTCTATTTTGTCCTCAGTGTGAACAGGAAGATAATTGTACGCCATCGTCCCATGATGGAGGGATTTTCGTATCTCCCTTTAGACTGAAAAGAAAATATTTTCACCAATACCTTTCACAGTGTATATGAATGTTGCATCCCAGAGATGTACCCATGTCATCCATCACATATTTCCTTCTGTCTCTGCTTTGTAACAATGTTTCCAAAAATATTATTATACTAAACATCATTTACATCTAAATAAATCTGCCATATCAACATGCAAAAATGTATTTGATGAGTGTCACACTTGAAGATCTCACTTGATTATTTAAGCCTTTCAAAACTATTTTACTAACCCTCGCTATTCGTTAGCTTCTCATCTCGCAGCAAAGTTATTGTTGATCATTTCTCACAACTGAGCACAACGTACCGCCAGACCCACTAGCTACCCCCCTCCCCAGCTCAGAGAGAGAGAGAGAGAGAGAGGGAGAGAGAGATAGAGAGAGAGAGAGAGGGAGAGAGAGAGAGAGAGAGAGAGGGGGGGAGGGGAGGCAGAGATATATATCTACGTGTACACAGAGGTATAAAATCTAATCCAGTTGCTCATCCAGAAACAATCCGAAGCAGCCCCGAGAAGCTGTGGAGGAACATCGTATTACAACTCACTCCGAGTGCAGGATTCACGGAGAAGGGCATCGTTTACTCTCCGCAGTTCACCAGTGACTCAGGAACGGAACCCTTACAGCTCAAGTCATGAGAGAGAAAACAAACCAAGAGACAGGTCACCGCATTCCCGCCTCCATTCTCTTGGGACGTCTCTGTATCCGTCTGCCTTCCCTTTCTTCTCATTGACTCCAATGACTGCCCGATCTTCATGACTCCTCCGTGGCAGGTAGACTAACTGCATCCTGTATGTTGTGCCAGGTTCTGAGCCTGCAGGACATTGAGAGCCACCTGGTCAACGACACCGCCCTGGCCTTGAACTCGTCTTTGACCTTAGAGAACGCGCCACTCCGCACGCAAGCGGGGGGATTTCTGTGGCTGTCCCGTAGAGGGGACACGGTGAGTATCTTTCCCATGGTTCAGTACGTTATTACAGGACGTGTTACGTTGAATCAAAGACACTATCTAACGGGACCGCCAGCTTCTGCAGTTTTGACGCGATTTGACATTTGACCTCTCGTGACGTTTGACGTTCGTGGGAACATCACTTCCGGTAGAATGAAAGCTACAGTGGACTAGTAATAATCGTGTTTTCACATGGTAGTGTATTTCATGCGTACCTGCATTTAATTAAATCGAAGATTGAAAGAAAGCAGTGTATTACTTCGTAATCAAAGACAATTTGAGCATAATGAGGCAAGAATTAATAGTCAGTCAATTTGTTTACAATTGCCAGACCAGTGCGGGAATGTGCGCGTGATTTTCTGTATTGGCGTTAGTTTTACTGCAAAAGTTTAGGTTCTGTACTTGTCATTAAGAAGTAATCTTCAGACTGACAAATTAATATCATAAGTTAGTGACCTTTCATCGGAGAGCAAACAGCGCAGATATTGTAAAATAGTGGCACACCGGAAATGATGTTCCCACGAATCACTACCTCTCTCGCAATTCGGCGAAGGTGGCGGTCCCGTTAGATAGTGTCTGTGGTTGAATGAAGGTGTGCACCATTTCGCTGACAAGTTCAGTAAGGCAAGCGCCACACGTTGCGCCAGGGAGTCGATCAAATTGCGAATTTGCGAGTCCAGTGGAGTTGTCATCTTTATCTTTTGAATTTTGTAATAAAGCAACGCAAATATTTGGCACAGTAAACGTACACGTTTCCGGCGTAAAGTCAAGCACTACGTTACTCCAAACGATTTTTAGAAATTATTTTCTTCGTTTTAATAAGAGTATAAACATGGAACACCCTCCCCCAACACCTCCCCCCCCCCCCCCCAAATAAAACCAAACAAAAAACAACAAACACAAACCATGCAACAAAACAACACACCAAAAACAAACACAAAACGTTATAAAACACAGAGAGGGTTACAATGTATTGTCAATGAATTTATCGTCGGATCAAAGGGATAAGTTTTAGATGTGCATTGCATGCGTTTAACAAAATTTGAATACAACATTTATGATCTGACCAAGAATACATATTCTTTTTAGAATAGACTGGGTTTTCGCTTGTAACGTCTGCAGTATACCCACTTATTTGAAATTTTAGTGCTTCCATAATTTCTAGTGTTCACAATTATTGGGCATTTAGTTTAAGCTCACCTTTTTTCTGTGCACGCAGGCACAAATAGACAACGCTAATAAATATACGTCTGTTTAGAATAATATGTAGCACAGCGTGACCTGTTTGCACTTGTGCGATGCGACAACATGACGTGGTATAGTCTGCACTGGAGTTGTCGTGGTTGTGTCCATCCTTGCTCAATCTTCCAACATTGCCACATCTGTCATTACTGCCAAATCTTCCATCCTTGCCAAGTCTTCCAACCTTGCCAAGTCTTCCATCAGTGCCAAATCTTCCATCCATGCCAAATCTTCCATCATTGCCAAATCTTTCATCCTTGCCAAATCTTTCATCCTTGACAAATCTTCCCTCATTGCCAAATCTTTCATCCTTGCCTAATCTTTCATCATTGCCTAATCTTTCATCATTGCCTAATCTTTCATCATTGCCTAATCATCCGTTATTGTCACATCTTCTGTTATTGCCAAATTAACAGTCTTAGTAAGTAACAATTATCGCTCGCAAAACTACAAATGATCCAAACTGAACCTCGAATCGAGGCTGCAGAGGCTGTTGTATGCAAATAAGATCTATTTGTGACCCTGTGTGCGACGTTTTGTGTCGGGTTTCCACAGGAGTAATTTCCAGGCAGAGGCCAAAAACAGGCGCAAAGGTGTCGAAACATGAGTAGAGAAAATGTGTTGTAGCTGCTTTTCTTGAATCATTTATGTGACTTTTCCTGTACTGCTAAACAGTCTCATTGTTTGTTTAATCTTGCAATGTTCAAAAGAATTTTTTCTGCAATTGGAATGGGAACAAATTTGAATAAGGCTTTTTTCTCCTCCTCCTCCTCCTCCTCCTCCTCCTCCTCCTCCTCCTCCTCCTCCTCCTCCTCCTCCTCCTCCTCCTCCTCCTCCTCCTCCTCCTCCTCCTTTCCTCTTCCTCCTCCTCCTCCTCCTCCTCCTCCTCCTCCTCCTCCCCCTCCTCCTGCCGCGGCTGCTGCTTCTGCTGCTGCTTCTTCTTCTAAAACACTCAATCGTGAACGATTCATTTTCATCAACCAGCGGCTTAGGTACTAGAAGTCACATTTTACAAAACGTTTTTCCTCTAACAAAAAGAACATAGATATACATTCACTCGGTGGTGATGGGACTCATTTGTATAAAAGTATGGGTCTTTTCTGTGGCAGAAACCGCACAGAGGATCTTCTACTGGATTTTAGTTGAGGAGGAACACCGAGAAGCAGTTCCCATAAACCCCTTTTCTGCCATATATATTCCACGCCATATGCCAGGGAATTTTCTCACGTTTTACTGTACTATTGTTTGTCATTTCATAGTGTTCTTATTTGCCAGAGCACTGAACAGAGCAGAGAACTGAGCCATCTGTAGTTGCCTTCCTTTCATTTACAGAAGCTCGAAAATGTTCAGGGACCTAGCGAAGCTCTGACAGTTCGAGGCCCGGAAAATGTCCAGGTGTGGCATGGATTAAAGGGCACTCAAGGAATAGTGCACGGGGCATTACAAATCAGTCCACGACCTTAGGTGGCTGGACATTCTCACATGTGGTCAGTGCCGAATTTCTAAGGGCGAACCGCTTGCACGCGGAGGCCTGTGTCAATTTGTGTCCAAAGTTGATAGCATTTACTCTGCAGGTGTCAAGGCAACCAATTGTGGGACATATGTTGACACCGGCCTATACCTGCAAGCTTCTTGCCTCCACATAACTCCGCACTGGTGACATCCCTCCCTGCAGTTTCGTGAGACAGATGACAGAGACCATCACACTGCGTGGTTAACCATATTAGACAGCCGACGGTCTCCTGTTAGTGTCAGGAAGACAGGGCTGATAGACTGCAGATCCTTTACTGCCCCTCTTCTCTAAGGGTTTCTTCCTCTCTTCCTGTCCGCACATTATCATTGCTTGTTGCCTCTGTCGTTGCAGTTTTACGTGAACGGCGTAGAGGTGATGCAGACAAATATTCTAGCATTGAATGGATACCTCCATCTCATTGCAAGACCTTTAACCTTCCTGCTGGAGAAACCACCAGTAAGTGCAAGTCATTAGCTTACTTCAAGCCTTTATTTCATTAGAGTTATACGTGTTCGATGTACAATGAATTGTTTAACTCTACAATGAGAGTAACATGTTTTCTCTCCTTTTCTCTCTCTCTCTCTCTCTCTCTCTTTCTCTCTCTCTCTCTTTCTCTCTCTCTCTCTCTCTCTTTCTTTCTCTCTCTCTCTCTCTCTCTCTCTCTCTCTCTCCTTCGTCTAACCCCCCCCCCTCTCTCTCTCTCTCTCTCCTTCGTCTACCGCCCCTCTCTCTCCCCCCCCCCCACCCCCTCTCTCTCTCTCTCTCTCTCTCTCTCTCTCTCTCTCTCTCTCTCTCTCTCTCTCTCTCTCTCTCTCTGCCTGTAAACTAACTCATCATAAAAAGACATTTCAAACGAGCGCACTCACTGCTGCTCTACTAACACTGCAATCCTTTAAACATTATACAACTATTCAGCTTATCTTACTCTGTGTGTATGTGTGTGTGTGTGTGTGTGTGTGTGTGCGCGCGTGCGTGCGTGCGTGTGTGTATGTACGTGTGCGTGTGCGTGCGTGCAAGTGTATTCGTGTATGTGTGTAGATTCGTGCGTACCATGCATGCAGTGTGTGCGTGGTTTGCGTGTGTGTGTGTGTGTGTGTGTGTGTGAGAGAGAGAGAGAGAGAGAGAGAGAGAGAGAGAGAGAGAGAGAGAGAGAGAGAGAGAGAGAGAATGAAGGGCATATTTTCCATTTGGTGACCACATTGACACCTGCTACACCCATACATTTGGAAAATAATTGCAGCTGTGCGATGAAATCAGGAACACAGGGTACTGCTGCAGAGTGATTGTGTTGGTCATTGGTAGCATGGGGACGATACACCAGAGGGTAGTGTCAAACTTTATTATTTGATGTTCCTCGTTATTCCTGTAACTGTAAATAGCTTACAAGACGCCTGAGCATCAGCGCTGTGCTGGGCTTCTACCAAGCCTAGTGAGCCCTATACGGCGACTTCCAAGTCAGACAATGGAGGCAGGTGACCACACAGAGATCAGCTGACAGCGCTGGACACTGATGAGACACCGACACTAGGCTGAGACACTTGTGCTGTTTGGGTAGGCAGATCTTGTCAGTGCAGCAGAGTGATGTGCATTCACTTTACGGGACTCTGCAATGGACTGTCCAGTGACAGAATGATGGTGACCAGCGAAAGAAAGTGAGGAGGAAAGTGTTGGGCAGTGGACTGGTGTGAGGGCAGGGATGGGGTGGGATGTGTACTTGCAGTTGAAGATGTAACAAACGGGGGATTGTGGGCCATGCAGTAATGTGAAAAGCGTACTGTAAACAACAAAAAGATGGTTGGTCCGGGCAGGTGTTTTGAATGATATAAGTAACAAATGCATGTGCCTGATGTTATTAACTTAGCTCATGCTACTTGCACTCACACTATGGTTTCGGAACTCTATATAAAATGTGTAGTTTCACATTCAGGATTGAAAACATTCTTTACACCTGTATACTGTTTGTCCGCTAATTCTTGAATAAACTAATAAAATGAGCGTGTGAAAATGAGAGAGAGAGAGAGAGAGAGAGAGAGAGATTGTGAGAGAGAGATAGTGAGAAAGAGAGATTGTGCGAGAGAGAGTGTGTGTGTGTGAGAGAGAGAAAAAAAGGAAAGAGAGAGAGAGAGAGAGAGAGAGAGACAGACAGACAGACAGACAGACAGACAGAGGGAGAGAGGGAGGAAGGGAGGGAGGGGGAGAGAGAGGGAGAGAGAGTGAGGGTGATCATATTTTCCAGGAAAGAAATAATGGGAAACGTTAAGACCAAATCCACTTTGTGGATACTAAGCGAAAACATTAGAAGTTTACTTCTGTCGTCAGTAAGTTGTCCTGACTTGACCTTGCCTATAGATATCAAACAACGTACGTCCTTGCTCGTTTCCCATCCTTCCTAATCGTACTGTATCTGTATATATGTCTCCAAAAGCAGGTGTTCAGCACTACAGAAAGTAGTTTCTGTACAGCTCCACCCGAATGTTTAATGCATTTATGTATATTGATTATTCTTTCGTCATTAATGCATGGCTCTCAATCATGCTTTTAGGTGCTGGGTGACTCGGTTGAATCAGGCCGACGTGTCCACGTAAGTTGCGTGTTGCGGCGTGTCCTTGTGTCAGTTTGATGTGATGTTAATGGCGCCCACTTTCGAAAAAAAAAATTTTTCTTAGTAACCAAAATCTGCATTAATCCATCTGCTGTATTGCGTAGATGTTTCTCTCGAGATTCATTCCCTCTTTCCATTATTTCCTGAATTTTCTGGGAAGATTTGTTGATTGTGACATCCTATAACGCATTATACCTGCAGTGTGGAACAAATGCGGTCGAAAACTGAATCTGGGTGATTCTTCTATGTGTAAAACGGCGCATGCCAAATAAATCAGTCAGAAATAACAAAGAAAAGATGTTAATCACAACGCGTCTTATCAAAGAAATTTAATTTTTTGAGTCTTTCCAGAACTCTTTGTCATAAGTCCAGCATATCATCTTGAAGGACTTTTAATAGAATGGTAAGTGCTATCACCTATTAAAGAGTTGCCTCCAAAATACAATTGCCAAATAGCTTAAAATGCCATATAAATTATCTAAAGGGCTGCGTTGATGGCGATGAAGACGACGACAATGACAATGATGACGACGATGACGATTGTTGTTGTTGTTGTTGTTGTTATGTGACACGTATACTTTGGTTCTCTACAGATTGCTGTGATAGTGGGCCCAGTGCTGACGCTGGCGCTGCTACTGGCAGTGGTCATTATAGCAATCTTGGCCTACCGGAAAAGGGCCACAGGATTTCTGGACATACTCAGGATATTCAGGAAAGTGAGCATCCTTAAATAACCCATTTGTCACCTGCCCTCCAGTGGTTTTGAGATTTAGAGGAGTCTCACCGCCATGATAAATGTCTCAAGTTGCATCTTGGAGCAAGATATACCACTACCTGCTGCACTGAAATAGACTTCCTTGCGTGATCTCTGCAAAGCGAGTAGTGATATCACCTTACTGCACTTTTACTGAATAGTTTTTATCAATGTGAAAAATCGTCAGGAACGCGTGTGATTGTGTGTAAGTGGGGGTAAGTATGGGCGAATAGGTGAAAATGATGCAGTTTACTGATAAGAACTAATAATACATTGATCTGGGGCGAGAAGCTGAAATCGTCATGTAGGCATATGCAGATGATAGAAATTAAGTCATAGGCTCGAGTGCCTGAATTCAAGGCATCCTTTACTACTTGAGGTATCTTACTTGAGGAGGCTCAGGGTTTGTTCTGTAAAACTGCACTTCCCGCATTTTGCTTTCCTGCAGGATTCAGACTCCAGCATGTCCTTCGCTCGTCTTCACTCTGGCCAAGATGACGAGGAGGAGCTCGGGGAACTGAAGGATCCCTTCACCCAGGTTGACAACGTCAACTTCAACAACCCCATCTACAACACGCCAGGCGGCGACTCTGACATAGACACACGACCTAGGGACTGAACCCACTTTGGCAGATCGTAGGGGAATGCAGGACTCATGCCTTGATATGTTCCTTTGATCCTTGGAGGTTCATCGACAAATGAAGCGTTTTCACTGTTAACAATGTCTTTGAGTACACCACTTGTTGCAAAGTTTTCTGCCACTGAGTATTGTTTTAAGTATCTCATTTATGAACACAGCGTGAATCACATCGAAATCGAAGGGATTCCACTGTTTTTTGTCAGATCCAAGGTGTGAAATGGCACCTCTACAATGCCATATTATTGTCCATGCTAGCGTGCCAAATGAGAGCGCATGCTTGTGATTGTTTAGAATACAAGGGCACTGTAAGCTCGTTTACATTGTTTGCTCTAACGAGTGGGCTTGAGCGTATGGTGAAAGATAATGTTGGCTGTGCAGTGTGTCGGCATTGTGACATAACCTAACATAAAATGACAGTGTGACATGACACGACATATTGCAATAGACTATACCATTGGCACAGTACAGCACCCCATACCATATCACACCATGCCATGCCATACCATACCATACCATACCAAACCCAATGATGCCGTACCATAACGTACTACATGTGAATCTTACTGTACCTGAACACAACGCACCATAACTTAGTGTAAAGTAACAAAATCAGTGCAACAAAACGTGACATGACTTGACATTACACAACTTGGCGTCACATGACATTACAATATGGCACATGACACAACATGGCGTTACGTGATATGACGAGACCAACATAAGTAACACGCCATGACGTAACATGACCAATGTCATGCAACTAATACAACACAGCATTACATAAAGTGACACATGACGTAACCAATGCAACGTGATGTGACTTAAACATAGCCAAAGCAACGTATTTTAAAGTGCCAAATCAAAACAGCTTGAAATAACACAAAATGAAACACACACACACGCACGCACGCACGCACGTACACGCACGCATACACACACACACACACACACACACACACACACACACACACACACACACACACACATCAGCACAGTACGTTAGTTTTCGATTTATGAGAAAAGATTGTGCCTTTGAACGTTTAGTCGTATTCATCCTCAAACTAAACTTAACAATCAACATTATTCAAATACCGGATCATTTCGTACATATGATTAAGTTAATGCCACTAGCATGTGCAATGGTCTCATTCATGTTGTGTTCTATGGGACAAACAAAAACCAGTTAAGCAAAT
Organism: Theodoxus fluviatilis; assembly: GCA_034096865.1. Lineage (NCBI taxonomy): Eukaryota > Metazoa > Mollusca > Gastropoda > Cycloneritida > Neritidae > Theodoxus > Theodoxus fluviatilis. The sequence continues at coordinate 53,255 of JAWQFJ010001297.1, forward strand.
GTCTGGTTTCGACATTAGCAACTTGTGCTAATTGCATGCCACACCAAGTTGGGCAACTTTTCTTAAACTGATTCCCACAGCGTAAACCATTACTCGAAGTTGTCTTCTAGAAAATGACCGGCTACCCGACTTTCCAGTAAATATTCTGTGGCGTGAAAGCACTGACGTTCAAAGCAGAGAGAAAAAAAGGAATCGTACGATGAAGATAGAAAGTAGTATGAAATGAATAGCAAAGAAATTACTCAACTCAGAATATGGATTTTTTTAATACTGTGTAAATGCCTACTGTTGCAATATTCATCGGCCATTTATAGATGTCGGAAAGATGTTTACTCTTTCAACAATAGCGGCCTCGGAGCGTAATGATAGGATCAAAGATTTTCACATGTGGATCTTAGAAGAAATATATTTAAATGGAGTGGAAGAAATATGACGATTCTCTTTATTCTAATTATGGTATTACTTATTTTATAAAATATAAATGCTTCTGCAACAATATTTCATCGTATTTTATGTTTGAGATTCAACGTCTTTGTAAAAGCTTGGGTATTCAATAAACGATTCTAATCATGATCCCTTGCATTTGAAAGTAACATACACGTTCACGCTTTTCACAATAACGACAACTGTGGCAAAATTGATACTTTATGACGTAAAGTGCGCCCGCACTCAAGCACACACATTCACTCACATACACATTCACGCACACACACACACACACACACACACACACACACACGTACGTGCACACCTGCGTGCACACACAACTCGGAAAATAATTTAGTTTCGTACGCGCTGCAGTCGGTCAATGAATAAATGAATGTTTACGCCCATCAGCCTCTGTAGGCTATATTATGCCACTGATCACGAAAATTAATGGAGCTGGTAAGATCAATAACAAGTCCAGTCTTGATTTCCCAATATTTCGCCTTTTGCGAATCCAGTCGGGAGACGCTCTGGGTCTCTTGTTCCTCCCAACCCTTGGTGGAAGTCAGTCAATGCTGGCCGAAAAATAACTCCAAGAAATCCTCTTTTGCACCTGTGCATAATCACTGCATCAAGCTCCTTGCACGTTGGACATTAACGTAGTCATGAAACTACGCTCATAGCTTGACAGGGAGTCGAGGTGGTGAAGACAGGAGGGAAAGCTATAGTACAAGTACGGCAGCCGACTCGAAGAAATCCCAACACACACGTCTCTTCCCATTCAAAGCCCGATCGATGAAGACTTTCCATGGAGTTTGCCTCCTCCTTCGCTTCCTTCAGTTCTGCCTCCTTTCCCTAGCTAACTCGCCTTTTTAGGTGCACTTGTAGCACTGATTGGATGTAATGTGTGCCGGTTCGAGTCGCAAACGTTCTCGTTTTCAATGTGAGGTGGCGGTTCGAAAGAAATGTTCGTCAGATGTTGCGTAGGAGGTCTTCGAAAAGTAGGCGCTGATGCTTTGAGACACGGCTACAATGTCTGCAGGATGTTATGCAGGAGCAGAAAAGGGAAACATAAAAACAGTCCAACCTCATGAGAAGCCTTATGAATGGCCCATCTAAAATTGCCCGCAGAAGAAAACCTGTCAAGTGGCGATCAAATAAAAACTTGTGACAGGAAAGAAATGCCCACGGGCGCTATTTCCAAAGAACTTTGTGCGTGGTTCCTAATGCTAGAATCTTGCGAGATTGGCGAGGCGAGGTAGGAAAGGGTGGGGCGAGTGCGTTGCTCACAGCCACTCGCTCGCAAGGCTACACTTTAGAAAATGCCCATTACAAGTCAAAGGTATTCAGAGAAGTTCGGGTCTTTAAAAAGAGTCACGTGGGAGCATTCTAACGCAGCGCAAGGTAAAGTCTACCATTTCAACGCATGCCCCTCTTACTCTCACAGATGCAGTTTCACTCATGCCCACAGAGAGGACACGCCATTCAAACAGTTTGCTTACAATTTCATTTTAAAGTACTTTCAGCAGGGAGAATGTAACATGCAAGCCCCAAAACACCAGTGGGAGAGCGTCCTATGTGTTGGCTCTTTCGTGGCCAGCGAGGAAGTTACCAACCAGAGACATCCGTATTGCAAGAGGAGTAAAGAAAAACCAACAGCAATCAAGAACGTGTTGACAGATGCGCTGATCTTCAGGGCTTGTAGATGGCGTCTTGCTTCTGTTTGCCAACAAACAAATCCTCCCACCAAACTCTAAAAAGAAAGTATGCAGTATTCGCCAACATTTAGAAGTGCCTCATCATCGATCTGTTTCCTCGCCGAATGATGGGTAGATGGACAGAGTTTTACGGCCTATCAGCCTGTGTAGGCTATTTAACTCCATTAAGCACGAAAAGTACTAAAATAGTTCCAAGTAAGCGCATTTCAAGTCACGATGTCCGTATTTATTCGCCTCTTACGAATCGTGTAAGGAGACAGGGTGTGTCTATTCGTTTAACCCCGCAACCCACGGCGGGATTCGCCGAATGAAACTTTTGCCATATATTGAGATACCCCAGAGAAGTTGAAACTTTTGCCATATATTGAGATACACCAGAGAAGTTGAAACTGTTGCCATATATTGAGATACACCAGAGAAGTTGAAACTTTTGCCATATATTGAGATACACCAGAGAAGTTGAAACTTTTGCCATATATTGAGATACACCAGAGAAGTTGAAACTGTTGCCATATATTGAGATACCCCAGAGAAGTTGAAACTTTTGCCATATATTGAGATACACCAGAGAAGTTGAAACTGTTGCCATGTATTGAGATACACCAGAGAAGTTGAAACTGTTGCCATATATTGAGATACACCAGAGAAGTTGAAACTGTTGCCATATATTGAGATACACCAGAGAAGTTGAAACTTTTGCCATATATTGAGATACACCAGAGAAGTCTCAAAGCTGCAACCAGTGGACGGCCCCTAGGCAAAAACTGGTGTATGGAGCTACCGCGTAGTTATGAGGCAAAGTGAGGATCTCTTTGGGATTTCATCATCATTGTGGTTCAATAGCAAATGTTTGGGTACATCGATTGTGCGTGCTATTTCTATCATAAGTAAGAACTAACTTCCAACACAACCGTTAATAATGAGGCGGTGGTATAGCCTCTTGAATGTTCCTCTATACTTTAGAGATCTATTTAGATGACGTGACTTTAAAACAATATTTTGCATCTGCATTCTGAAAAAAGATGGTCGACGTCAAACAACTAAGGAGCTCGCTTTGGTTTGTCTCCTGGGCAAAGAGCTTAAAAGGTTCGTTTAGATTACATGACTTTTTTCTTGTGAACAAATACTTTGAATCTCTGTACTCTGGAAAACTTATATGATGGTGGAATTACGCTTTCAGCATCGAACGACTAAAGGCCTTCGCACACGAGGCAATTCCACACGCCACGCAGGAACTGACAAAAATATCTCCCAATGGCAGAGCGCTACTGATGCCTTTGCTCCATTATTACCAGCCGTGATTGGCTGCCACAATGACGTTTGCGAGATTGCCAGGGGTAAACTTTGCTCGCGTAAGGATCTCGCTTTGGTTCGTCTCATGAACAAAGGAGGGATTTTGTTCGTCTTTCATACTTTCTTTTTTAACATTCTTTTTTCGCCATCATCCGCAGCAGCCGGAGATACGGGGAGAGTAATGAAAAAGCAGATTTGTTCCTAGTACTGCATTTCAAAGAGTGATGAACTCTTGGCTGTCTTGCAAGAAATTAGACAACTGAAACAACCTTTTTTATATCTGTCACATTCTGAAACAAGCTGTTCATCTGCTGGAAAGGCGCTTATTTTGTCTTTTAGATGAAGACTAATGAGACTTATGTGACTTATTTTCTTATTTCGTGTTTTGATCAGACTAATGAATATTTATAAAAAATCATAATCATTTTGATGCTTCTTGGATATTTTTTTCGGCGATTGTATATGTATTTCCTGCGGCTACATTTGTCAAGGTGAGGTTTTCATATAGGAATGGAATGTATTTCTAACCTACTTCATCAGCCATTATGTTGTTACAAAAATATACCACTTTGAGATATAGCATACTTTTGACAACTATCGCATAGTGTTTCATTTTCCCTCCCGGGTTTTGAGAAAACATTGTTGTCTTAAAATAGTTTAGCTACAAGAAGAATAGTTGGTCATTATATATACTACTCTATATTTGCTCTGCATCACTAAAAGGCCAAACAGTTTTGTAAATGCCGTTGGCTTTAGTCAAACAAAATTTAACTCTTTCCATTTGTTGGGTATCAAACAACAAAACAGAATCACATACAGCAAAGATGTCAATAGTGGAAAAGATGGGAAGGCACAAAACCAAGCCTACCCTCAAAATTAGGGATAATCAGCATACGATGTGAACAAGGTATGTTATTCAAAATGGTGTGAAGTCTACGTCAAACGACACGAGATAAAATTTCACTATCGCGAGTGACACCCATGCATCTGAATGACAGCCTGACAGCGACTCCTCATGGAACAGATGAGATCTCAGATGTTCTGTAGGGGAATCCTGTCCCACTCCTCCAGAAGAGTTTGTCCAAGTTGATCCAGCATGTGGGATCGGTTGACCCGTGCACGGACGGCTCTCCCAATCATGTCCCAAACGGGTTCTATGGAATTTCAATCCGGAGACCTGGCTGGCTACTTATTTCGCTCGATTGATTCGTCGTCAAGGTACTGCTCCACAATGCGTGCTTCGTGAGAGCGGGCGGACGTTGTCGTCCATGAGAATGAACTCCTGACCCATGGCTCCTGCGTAGGGTCTCACGATGGGGTCAAAGATTTCATTCCGGTACCTGACCGCTGTCAAGAATCTGTTCAAGAGCACGTGTAGGTCTGTCTTTCTCTGCACGCTGATTCTACCCAAGACCATCAGGGAGCCGCCTCCATAACGGTCATGCTGGGCCAAATACACATCGTGGAATCGCTGATTTCTACTCCTCTCTTTCAAACATTATGAAAAAAACACCGAATGGCAGTGAATGTCCGTACCAAACGTTAGGAGCTTTTACCAATTTTTCACTGGCTGCTGCGCCAGTGTGTCCGCTGCAGAAGGCAAAGAACACAATTGTCTGCTTGCACGTAAGAAATGGGTTTCAATGGAATTCAAACTGCCAAACATGGTGCACCATCTGTGGTAATGGATGGAATGTTCACGCCTCGTTACGCTGACAATGGAGAACGCGGGGTTCCAGTATGAGATGCGGTGCGGGAAGGTTCCAGTCTTCTCTCACAGATGAAATCTGATTATTATAATGGTCACAATGAAAACATAACACAGTTTTGCCTTTCTGCCTTTCTGGAGCGAATGAAATATAGAATGGACCATCCGCGGACGGTTAGTTTTTCCTGCTTTAAAAAAGCGTGTTTAATTAGCCACAACATGCACTGGCTGTGAAGCAGACTTTTATACGTGCCAAGCTCGGAATCGTTATTAAAGGTCAACGTTTCCGATCTGTTCGCCTCGGTGAGCTTCTCCGCACTCGTTGTAAAGTTTTTATTGTAGCGTTGTACAAGGTGTGTGGAACTCTGTTTCCTCTTCATAGGATGATAAAATATCAGCCGGCGCTCATAAATGGCTTTGCCCTATGTGCAACGTTCTTTATTGTAGCTTTGTACGAGGTGTGTGGAACTCTGTTTCCTCTTCATAGGATGATAAAGTATCAGCCGGCGCTCATAAATGGCTTTGCCCTATGTGCAACGTTCTTTATTGTAGCTTTATACAAGGCGTGTAGTTCTTTATATCCTCTTCGTAGATTGAAAAGTATACTCGTGTCCTGGATACGTGTGTGTTTGTATCGTTTGACAAGCATCTGCGCACAGTTTGACGTACTATGGCAGTTGTCGGTTGCTACCTGCGGGCGTTTGAGCTGGATGAAATTTATTTTCGAAGGGCGGTCTTTCCATTTCGATGTTATCGGAAGCATAAACATATGCACATAGACGCACGCATGCACGCACGCACGCACGCGCGCGAGCGCACACACAGAGGAGCAAACAAGCATGCATACACAATAGCAAACAAGCATGCATACAATAAAACGAACAAGCATACATGCACTCACACACGCAGGCACGTGCACAAATAGACGGACACATACAAATACATACTACACGTTTGTACACGCAAACTCTTATACATACACACACACATACGCACACGAACACGCATATGCACGCATGCACGCACGTGTACACACGCGAGCGAGCGCGCACACATGCACCTATATACACGCACAGAAACACACACATACAGACACTACATACATACACGCATGCATTCACACACATGCACACGCGCGGGCGCGGGCGCACACGCATACGCATGCACGTGCGCGCGCGCGCGCACACACACACACCGTTAAATGAAACGCCACAAGACCTGTCCAACTGATTTGTTTGCTATTTTTATAGAATCTTTGCCATTGAAGAGATAATTCCCTGGCGCTTGGAAGCGAATCTGCCATAGTTACCCTTGTTATAGACAAAATCAGTTTGGCCTTGGTTCATCGAAGTCATTTACTGTTTGACATAGGCCCTACCCACTTTCAAGATGACGCCCTAGAGCTTACACAAAGGTATTTTCGCGAAGGAATAGTTAGATGAAATAGATGGAGTTGTTGAATGCCTTCATTCTGCTTTTGTGGTAACCCGATATAGGAGGTGAAAAGCGTGAAATGTTTGGAACATCCAATTACAGATTTAAAAAATTGCCAAACTAAAACTCAGTTTTACATATAAACATCATTAAATGCTTGCTTACTGTTTTCTTCCATTGCAAATTGAGGCGAGTACCGAACACTCGTAATGAAACAGCAATAAATGGATATCGGAATCAAGGCGCTCACTCCCTACCAAAGGTTATTTATGGTAGTCCCAATGGTTGCTTGTGTTGCTATGCAGACGCCCACGACTAGACTTACTCGGCACAGATCTCATAACATATATATATATATATATATATATATCAGAACGTGTGAAGTAAGTCTTTGGCTTTATCCCACCAGCACTTGGTTGCTGCGGCAGAGTCACAGCAGAGAGCAAGCAGCAAGGAACAGGCCTTTGATCTGATCACAGAACTCATCGACAGCGGCTGTGGCTCCCTGAGTAATGGCCGAACGATTATAAGCCATCATGGCTGACAACCGCAGCTGGCAACCGCAGGTGTTGTGATTGTGCGCTCCAGCCTGTCCTTGACAGACTGTCATTCATCTGCCCTACCGGCCATTAACATTCTCGAGCTCGTCCAGCCCTGACTAGCGATGACCACGCTCGTGAATAAATCAAAAGCTGCCGTGCCTTACGTATGCATGAATATGTATGAGGAATCCCGGAGTAAGAAATAACGAGGTTCATTCAAACTGCGATGTTGTCTGTTGTTTGGTCTGCTGTATTTCTGCTAAAATCAATTTGTATGTGGTGAAGCGATGTCGAATAATGCTGCCCGTTTGACACCAAGGTGCATGCATACTACCTTTCATCTTAAATGTAGTACATCGCACTAAGAACGTAGTACATCGCACTAAGAACGTGCTACATCGCACTAAGAACGTGCTACATCGCACACTCCAAATCACCTGACTTTCCCTTCTTGTTTGGTGTCAAAAGGGAGCTCACAAATTGGCTTCAAACACCTACTTTTACATTTCTCACCTACAAAAAAGACGACGCAAAAATGTCTTCGAAACAGACGTGAAGTTTGAACATACAGTAGAAGCCGCTTTATCGGGACACGGTTCATCGGGACACGCCGCGTATAGGGGACAAAACTCAGGGAACGGATTTGTTACAGTATAATTTAGCCTGTTAATCGGGACAAGCCACCGCTTAATCGGGACAAATCTCGACCAGATTTCACTTCAGAGCCATGGCATGGACTTGAAATACAACCAATCGGTGAAGAGCAAAATAATCCAATAGCTTCTCAGCTGTTCCGCAGGATTTTACGCATTGCAAAGACAAAGAGATTAACCAACCGCTAATAAGCAAAACAATCCAATCGCATGTCAGCTTTCTCTGCCAATCACTGAGCAGGAGGCATGATTACGCCTGCATAAACACTGATGACCAAATGCACACATCACCATTACTCTCACAGGTCTCTTTGAGTGTACACTCACCACGACAATATCATCCAAGCAGTCCGATCTGTCGCTGACAGACAAGATGCAAGTTTTGGAAGAGCTGCAGTAGCCAGGCGCAACCATGAGAGGCGTCGCTGAGAAGTTCGGCATTTCGAAATCAGCCGTGAGCCGTATGAAGAAAGCGAAAACGGTCCTGCAGAATGAAGTCTCGTCATATTCCAGAGCCGGCAGTGTTAAGAGAATGTGGAGCCAGAAGGAAAATATATGTGGGGGAAGCTCTGTCCATGTGACTGGGTGACAAGTTGGCACAAAGATCCAGGCTGTCGGGACCTGTTCTGAAGCAGAAGGCGACAAAGCTGGCAGCTTCTCAAGCACCGATTTCAAACCATTTGATGGGGGGCTGAAAAGATGGAAAAAGCATCACGGCATCGCCCAGAGACGAGAATTCGGCGAAAAGCAAGATGCCAACACTGAGGCAGCAACCGCATGGACGTCCGACGTCCTCCCTGCTCTTTTAGAAGCAAATGAACCCTTCGACATCTACAACGTCGATGAAACCGGACTCTACTTCCGTGGTATGCCGGACAGAGGGCACTCCTTTGAGAAGACGGAGATGACAGGCGGGAAGAAAGCCAAGGAGAGGGTAACCGTGTTTGTCTGCGCCAACAGGACTGGGGCAGACAACTTGCCACTTCTCATCATTGGCAAAAGTGGACGACCGAGATGCTTCCCCAAAGGCCAAACGAAGCTCTATGTAGACTATACATTCAGCAAGAATTCCGGGATGACGACATCCATATTTACCGACTGGGTGAGAAACTGGGACTCCAAGTTGAAGATCCAACAGAGAAAGATTCTGCTTCTGGATAGTTGCACCGCTCATCCGAAGATTGCCGACCTGCAGATGATACAGCTTCACGTCTTGCCTCCAAACACCACGAATTTAATGCAACCCATGGATCAGGGGATCATCCCAAACTTCAATGGACACTACAGAAGTTATCGGAGTTTCAGGATCATCTCTGAGCTCGACGCTGATCCAGACCTTCGTTGCTCTCGACATCGCTCGACGTGTGGGTCTTCTCGACGCCCTCTATCTTGCAAGAAAAGCATGAAGTCTGTGACGGAAACCACCATCTTCGATTGCTTCACGAAGGCAGGATTTGTCATCGAGATGGAGCAACCGCCCTCCGATGAACGCTCCAATATTTTGTTAGACGTCGAGAAGCCTGCAGCGCTCACAGAATCAGAATTTGCACAACTTTGAGACTAGCGGCGAGTTGTCACACGATCAACTTTTCGAAATGCAGGCCAGAAAACGCCAGAAGCTTACATCAGACATTTCCAGTAACAACGACAGTGACATTGACTAAGAACCCCTCACCATGACTGAAAGACTGAAAATGGTTCAACTTTTCAGGCAGGATGGCCATGACAGTCCTGGAAAAAGCGCAGCTTATGGTGGACCACGACGAAACTACCTCACGAAAGCACTAAAGTCGTCGCAGCCCTGCAACAGTTTCTGTTATAACGGCCCTTTTCAGGGTTAAAACATCCCTTTTCAGGGTTAAAACAGCCCTTTTCATGGCTACAACTTTCTCTCCCAGTAGGGGTTGCCTTGTCGTGACGGGAGGGCTTGAGTACCTTACATAGGTCAGACTAAAATCCCCAAAATAACTCTCAACTAGGTCTATCGGTTTATAAGGACAAACCGGTTAAAGGAGATAAAACACATGGAACGGACTTGTCCCGAATAAGCGGCTTTTACTGTATTTTCATTGCTTTTTTGCTTACAAAAAAACGTAGGACTTTTTCATAAAAGGCAGACCTTTGCAGTTGTGCTTGTTAAGTGAGTGTGCGTGATACGGTTGCAAAGCAAACTTGTGAAATAATCTAACATTTACAGAATATTAAAATTTTTGTTTGAATTTCAGATTGTGAAAATTGAGATTAGAGTGCACGAGCTCTTCCGACATTTCTCAATGTAGAAGTGAGCATGCAAGCAAACGTGTTTGCATGTATGCTTTTGTGTGTGTGTGTGTGTGTGTGTGTGTGTGTGTGTGTGTTTGCGTGTATGTGTGTGTGTGTGTGTGTGTGTGTGTGAGAGAGAGAGAGAGAGAACGAACGAACGAACGAACTTTATTTTACAAGGGTAGTGAATTAGGCAGTAGTGCCTTTCTTACATTCAGCCCTTGAGGCAAAATATTCAAATGTGGTGAGAGATAGAGAGAGAGAGAGAGAGAGAGAGAGAGAGAGAGAGAGGGGGGGGGGGTAGCTGGGGAAAGGGGGAGGAAGGGAAGAAGGTGGGGGGTAGCTGGGGAAAGGGGGAGGAAGGGAAGAAGGTTGGTGGGTTGGATAGAGAGGGTCGGGGAGAGGGTGGGGGAGAGGGAGGGAGGGAGAGAGGAGAGAGAGAGAGAGAGAGAGAGAGAGAGAGAGAGAGAGAGAGAGAGAGAGAGAGAGAGTCATTATAATTATCGCAAGAATTATACATGTACAATTTCTTAAACATACTAAAAATGGGTAGATAGTGTACCAGAGAAGCAAATTTTAAATATGGAACTTGAATCAACTACAATGACATATGCATAAAAAACAATTTTCTAAACATCCAAATGTTAAAAACAAATAACATACAAGTAGGTCATAGCCTCTTGGTGTACACTCCCTCCCCTACTCCCCCACCCCCAATCAGCCGGAACCCCTGGATAGTTCAGCAGGGGAGGCCTGAAGTAAGCATATATGTGAGGAATGGACAACATACACAAATACACACTTAGCCGTTCCACTGCCTAGACGCCAGATGAAAGCGTGGAAAACTATGTCATAGGATGATGCCTGAGAATAATGCGAATTTTGTCTTTGAACATAGGCAAAGATTTGATACATTTTATGTCATCAGGCAGTGTATTCCACAGAGCAGCCCCAGAGTAAGATAGGCTCGATTTGAACAAATCGATGCGAGGCTGAGGCAGGAGAAGTTTGTCACGTCCTCTGAATGATGACTGCTCAAATAGTTTGGTTAAATATTCTGGTGTTCGGCCATCTTTTACCTTTTTCACAAGCACACACTTATTGAGCTGCAGATGCTTATGGAGAGGCAAAATGTCAAGCATTTCCATTTTCTTTTCAGTGCTGAGAGATTTATTTGGGACCATAAGCTTAGAAGCTCTTCTGTAAAGTGAATTAACTCTCTTCAAATTAGCTTCACTACAGTTATCCCACAATGTTGATGCGTAATTGATGTGTGATATGATGTGGGCACTGAAAAAGATTTTGCAGGTTTCCGTGTCTACAAAGTGCCTCAGCTTTGACAGTAGAAAGAGATTGCTTGAAATCTTTTTGCACATTAGATTTATGTGTGAATTCCAGTCTAACTGTTCGTCAATCATCACCCCAAGCACTTTGTGTTCTTTCACCTTTTCTATCGGCTCTGCATCAAGTGAGAGTGGGAGTGACAAAGGATGTAGTTGATGTTTTTGCCTTGTGGTTATCACCATATACTTGGTTTTGGACGGGTTGAGGACCATATGATTTGAAAAACACCAGCAACATATTTCATCAAGACTCTTTTGGAGTTTATCTGCCACAGTTTCGATTGAGCTGTCCGCGGTAGACAGCGTTGTATCATCTGCAAACATGTTACATGAGACCTTTCTATCTGTGATATGCAAGGGTAGGTCATTTATGAATAAGCAGAATAAAAGGGGGCCTAGTACAGATCCCTGTGGGACACCGGCTTTTAGAATACCATACTTGGAAACGTGCCCATCGAATTGGACACATTGTTGTCGATTATCCAGGAATGACTGAAAAAACTTCACAGTCGTGTGACCATGAAAATAAAGAGTCAGTTTATCCAATAGTATGTCGTGATGTACCATGTCAAAAGCTTTTCTGAAATCTAGGAAGACAGATCCTATAACTTTCGAGGTGTTAATGGCGTGCAGCCAGGTGTCAATCAGGTGGGATAATGCAGTATGGCAGGAATGTTTTGGTTGAGAGAGAGAGAGAGAGAGAGAGAGAGAGAGAGAGAGAGAGAGAGAGAGAGAGAGAGAGAGAGAGAGAGAATTTTATGTAGGCTTTAAGGAAATCACGAAAGATGCGAGTACGCACCTCACAAGAAATAGTTGTGGTTACGGTAACCTGATCGACCCTATTTTTTTCTGCCGACCCTAAACTTTTTTTGAGTGTGCCCCCACCCCCCCACCCCTAAAAAAAAGCAACAACCCACAAAACAAAAACGCAACAACAACAAACTGAACAGAAAATAAAGAAATGAAATGTAAACAACGGAATGCATGCTCTTCCATCTTCTCTGTCAAAAGGGTCAACCGTACCAAAAAAGAGGTTTATTGTTTATAATGTTAATCTATCGCATACATTACATTTCTTTAAACAGACACACACACAAATGTGTGCAGTCTCGATCTGTATTGCTCTTTTAAAAGAAGGTTTGGCCTACCTACCAACTCTTTTTAATTTCTTTGTAACCACAACTTTTCCTTTTTGCATGGAGACCACGTAACTTGTTGGGCTCATAATGTGACATATTGAGCGCGATAAGAAAGCAACTCTCTTGTACTCAAGGAGCTTGATGAGCAAGATCTACCCAGTTCATTGAGGACGCTCTCAGGAAAGATGAGGAGAAACTGGCGTTATACGGAGGTGAGGGAGGAGTGTGGGAAAGTAATAGGGAACAAAAGTGTGCAACTGTTTGCCGCGAGATTTCTGGACCTGGGGTTACTGCACATAAGAGTCGCACTGTCTTTGCGCGCGCGCGTGTGTGTGTGCTTGTCAATGTGTGTGTATGTGTCTGTATATGTGTGTGTGTATGTGTGTGTGTGTGTGTGTGTGTGTGTGTGTGTGTGTGTGTGTGTGTGTGTGTGTGTGTGTGTGTGTGTGTGTGTGAGGAGAGAAAAAGAGAGAGATGCGGGCAGACATAAACTCACACACACGCGCGCGCGCGCACACACACGTACACACACACACACACACACACACACACACACATACACACACACACACACACGTATACAATCAAACACACAATCAGATCGGGTCATAAGTCGCGCTGTTCATTTCAGAGATACAGCCCTTTAACATCAGCTGGGGTGTACCAGGTGTAATTCTGCTTTGGTTTTTTTCTTACTCTTTTACCCCTCTAGAATGGATCTGTTGCCCTTGTACTATGCAAATCAACATATATAACGTTAAAAAAATAAAGTTTGTATTAGTCCAACTCCCTAAATACAAAGAGATAATTATGGTTTAGTTAGCCCAATTAAGTTTTTTTTTCCTCGGCGCGATGACTTCTAGTGATACCGACGTATCTTACATCACTGCCAAGCTCGCTGTCTCCACTTTCTTCTCGTAGCTGAAGTTGTCTAAGAGAAAGAATTTGGTTGGACCAGTCCGATGTGCCGCATTTACGCTTGTGCAGAAATGTTCTCCAACCTTGCGTTTCAGCGCAGTGTTTATTCAAGTATGCGTAAACTCCAGCATTTTGCAGATATAATCAACATTTGGGCAACATCAAAAAGCTTTAAATGTCAACTCTAAAATAGTAACGATGACTACAACAATTGAAATACTGCCTTTATGACATTTTTATTGTGCTCATTCACATATGATACATATTTTGTTACTACTAGAGTACTGCATACTTTCATCGGCGTTCCATTTTGATCTATTTTGTCATCTATTTCCTAAGTCTCTCTAAATGGTCAGAGAGCTCTACTAAGGATAAGGCATAGTCAGAGGCAGAAACGCAATTCAAATCAAATCAGATCGAATAGATAGCCATAAAAATGCCATATTCCTTGCTGCTGTGATTTAATAATCACATGACACTATTCAATGACAAAGGGCAACTGTGACCGGATCCACAGACTTCAGCCATAGTCTAGAGGATGAACAATAAAGATTATTTCCCATCGTTTTTCCCTGGCTGAATGAAATGCTTTGATAACTTGCTGCTTCAAAGAGTTGTAATTTCTTTCCTGATAATACTGAAGAGCCCACGTTTAATGTATGGTACGTTAAAGCTAATTGCCTCGTAATTTCATTTCAAAATACAATATCGGGCTAACGGCGCCGGATAACAGAGAAAAGGGAGCAGCAGAATTTTCATAAATTCATCTTCCTCCACATTGCTCATGGAGTATTTTTCTTATCTCACGCATTGTTGGATAAAGATTAGTTATGAGGTGCGATCAAAAAGTTCCCGGACTGTCCTTCTTGCAGAGAGTCTGAGCGCACGACAGTCATGCGCGTGCAGCTTGATGTAGATGCAAAGCTTGTCAGTCAGTATACCACGTGACATCAGGCTGTGAACATTTGAGCCAGTTTTACACACGGTTTTCTTTCCACGTTCGAGTGTTCTCAGCGATGTCAGGATGTCCCTCAAACTTGAGCAGAGAGCAAGCGTCAAATCCTGTGTCAAATTCAGGAAATCGGCAATAGAAACACTTCAAATGTTGAAGCAAGCTTATGGCAATGAACGCAGTGCTTTGAGTGGCGTTCGCGCTTCAAGAGGGGAAGGGCATCACTGGAAGATGACGAGACGTAAAAGGCGACCGTCAACAAGCACAACCTCCGAAAATGTCGAAGAATTTGCTCGCATTGTGCGTCAAATTCGTGTAATCATAATTAATTAAGTTGCTGATATTGTCAATGTGTCATTTGGAACAGTGCAGGCAATCCTCTCATCCATTTTGAAAATGCATCGCATCGCTGCCAAGTTCGTTCCCAGGCTCCTAACCCATGAACAGAAGCAGCACCGTGTCGAGGTCTGCAAAGATCTTCAAAAAGCTCGGGATGATCAAACCTTCTTGATGAGGATAGTCAGCGCTGATGAGACCTGGGTCTATGGCTATGACCCAGAGACCAAACAGCAGTCTTTACAGTGGAAGAGCCCACATTCTCCGAGACCGAAGAAGGCTAGGCAGGTCAGGAGCATGACAAAGTGTTTATTTGTTTTTTCGACATTCACGGGGTGGTGCACCGGGAATTCGTTCTCCAGGGCCAGAATGCCGATTCCGAGTTCTCGATTCCGAGTTCTATTGCACTGTTTTGAGGCGTCTGTGAGAAAACATTCGATGCCAGTGACCTGAACAGTGGCGCAATGGCAACTGGGTGCTCCAATATGACAATGCACCTGCACAAAGTGCATTGAAATCGCGAGAGTTTCTGGGCCGCGCCAGCACGATCGTAGCTCCACATTCGCCAGATTCCCCGGATTTGGCTCCCTGTGACTTCTTCCTCTTCCCCATGATAAAATTCAAGTAGAAAGGTCGCCAAATTGACACTGTGGATGAGATAAAGTGAGCGTCGCAGGTGGCACTCGACACCCTCAAAGAGAAGAGCTGGACTTCCAGGAAGCCATCCAAGAATGGCAGAAGCACTGGGAGCGGTGTATCACTGCCCAAGAGCACTGCCACGTAGGCGATGGTGATAACATGTGAATAAAGTATGTTTGCTGCTTGTTATAGGCGTAGTCCGGGGCCTTTTGATCGCAGCTCGTATTTATCTGACGCATTATGATTATATGCTAGTAAAGGTGATCCAAAAGGCGTTTCCTGTCTTTTGTCATACATGCATGTATTGTGATCGCTGTAATCATACAGAAGTCGTAGCAAAACTGGGACGAAAATGCATCATAATCTGATAGTGGAAATGGCCTCCTTATAAGATGGAGCTGACTTTCCTTAGGATTACACTGATTTAAAACAAATAAAAACGTAAGCGCGTTTTGGATTGCATTTGCTAGTATATCTACTCGTAAGCACTGGGAAACCCGCCTCACTGGTCACTGACCTATTCAATCCCCCTTCTTGATTGTGTGGCGATGTATGCATGTGTGTCTAGATATGTATATATTTTCCAATAATGGGCAACATCAATAAAATCTTTGAACTTTTATTAACCTAGACCAGGTAAGTATTTTTGGAGGATCAATATTGGGAATAAATGGATGTTCTCGGTTGAGTTTTCTGCAAGCGTGAAGCTGTCAGACTTCCAGGCTTCAAGGGGAATCTAAAGCTTCACATCCCTCTCCTCAGCTTCCTGATCTGGCATCTCAGCTTTTCCGTAGTCACTCGAAATCGTAACACTCTCCAACTATACCACCCCACCCCAACCACCCCACCCACCCCGCCATACCCCAACCCACCCCACCCCACCCCACCCCATCCCACCCCACCCCACCCCACCCCACCCCAACCCACTCCACCCCACCCCACCCCACCCCATTCCATCCACGTTCACGCCTTCAGTCATCTTCCAGGGTTAGCGAGGTTTACAGAGAAGCGTGGGCTGCCAAAGACAAAAGCAGACTTTTCAGTGGCTCCAGTTCATACAATGACTGTGAAGACAATGGCTAATGATAAACCTAATGTAGGGGTTATCGAATTGAGGCGCAGAACATGACGGCTGAAGAAAAATATGCACTAGTGATGGATGATGAAAGCAAGATTTGGGCTCGCAGGGATCATGTTGGATGCCCAGAATGAACATGCTTTAAACGAAACCTGGGCTGGCAGGGTTAAAGCAAAGCATGGGCCGGCAGGGGTTAAAGCAAAGCATGGGCTGGCAGGGTTAAAGCAAAGCATGGACCGGCAGGGGTTAAAGCAAAGCTTGGGCCGGCAGGGGTTAAAGCAAAGCATGGGCCGGCAGGGGTTAAAGCAAAGCATGGGCCGGCAGGGGTTAAAGCAAGGTATGGGCCGGCAGGGGTTAAAGCAAAGCATGGGCCGGCAGGGGTTAAAGCAAAGCATGGGCCGGCAGGGGTTAAAGCAAAGCATGGGCCGGCAGGGGTTAAAGCAAAGCATGGGCCGGCAGGGGTTAAAGCAAAGCATGGGCCGGCAGGGGTTAAAACAAAGCATGGGCCGGCAGGGGTTAAAGCAAGGCATGGGCCGGCAGGGGTTAAAGCAAAGCGTGGGCCGGCAGGGGTTAAAGCAAAGTATGGGACGGCAGGGTTAAAGCAAAGCATGGGCCGGTGGGGGTTAAAGCAAAGCATGGGCCGGTAGGGGTTAAAGCAAAGCATGGGCCGGCAGGGGTTAAAGCAAAGCATGGGCCGGCAGGGTTAAAGCAAAGCATGGGCCGGCAGGGGTTAAAGCAAAGCATGGGCCGGCAGGGGTTAAAGCAAAGCATGGGCCGACAGGGGTTAAAGCAAAGCATGGGCCGGCAGGGGTTAAAGCAAAGCATGGGCCGGCAGGGGTTAAAGCGAGGCATGGGCCGGCAGGGGTTAAAGCAAGGCATGGGCCGGCAGGGGTTAAAGCAAAGCATGGGCCGGCAGGGTTAAAGCAAAGCATGGGCCGGCAGGGGTTAAAGCAAAGCATGGGCCGGCAGGGGTTAAAGCAAAGCATGGGCCGGCAGGGGTTAAAGCAAAGCATGGGCCGGCAGGGGTTAAAGCAAAGCGTGGGCCGGCAGGGGTTAAAGCAAAGCATGGGCCGGCAGGGGTTAAAGCAAAGCATGGGCCGGCAGGGGTTAAAGCAAAGCGTGGGCCGGCAGGGGTTAAAGCAAAGCGTGGGCCGGCAGGGGTTAAAGCAAGGCGCCGTGTTCGATGGGGAGCCATCGATCCACTGCCGCTGGGAGGCGCACGTCCGTCCGTCTGCTGAGGCTGCTCGGAACGCGCTCTGGAAGAGCACCGCGCTCTTTTCTCTCCATCCACCTCAGTGTCTGTCGCCTCACGCCAGGCCCTCCTCTTCCTCCTTCCAATGAACACCACTGGATCATCTCTCCTGGACGCCGGCCACCCCTCGCCAGCAAACGCGCATGACGTCTCTGCCTGAAGCAATGCGGATCCTGACGTGCCGATGTGAAGGAGTCAGTAGCCCACTGAGAGCGTGATGTGGAGATGCTGAGAGTCTGCGACGGTTTTTACCGTACCCGACAGTCTTCTTTGCCAGCAAAATAACTCAGTCTGTATACAGTCTCCACCGGCCGTGTCTGCCTTGTGTCAGGCGTTGCAGTGTTCTGCTGTGTCGGAAGATTCTTTGCGGGTGCTGTAATGGAGTGGACTGCATCTCTTGAGAAAGACTGAATCAACCACCTACGCTCCACCCGCCCCTCTTCCTGCCCATCCATCCCAAACGCGGCAGTGTTTGGATAGAAGTTCAATAGGTCTCCTCAGGCGCTGATGCAGGAAACAAATGAAGGACGATGCTTTTCCCTCGCCAAGAAAACAGATTCAAGTTAATCTCGTCCGAGCGTCTCAGATTTGAGGTCGAAAAATAACCCCAGTGAGTGGCGAAGTAAAAAGGCTGCCTGCCATTCGTTGATGTATACCTGTCTCTCAGGCACTGACTCATCGAAAGTGGCTGGGAAACTCTGCGACGCATCGATCTGGGTGAACGTGATTTGATCGGCTCCGCGGTTCATTCGGCTTGCATTACGGCTGCACAGCGGCGCCTCAGGTAGAACCGCTTCGTCAGGGCCTGTGTTTCCAAGGCCTGCCTTTCTGCACGTCCACGATCTTGTTCTCGAAAAACGCGGCCAGAACAAATCGACAGCATCCCCGGTGGTGCGTTAGACGCTCATTCTTCTCGGACATTGCTTTGGCTTTCTTCATTAATCTACTTCTAAAAACAGAGCAGCTTCGACCGCTGCAGGTCATTACTCCAACCAGGGCCACCTTGATTTTTTTTAATTTCCCCCCTGCAGAATTTCATCTGAGAGATATTTTCTCGGCATCTTCATGATTCGGTTTTCCTGCTCCAAAGCTGTGATTCGTTTTCGAGAAAACATATTTTTGACATAATTATCCTTCTGGCTTGCGACCTATTTACGTGGATACCATCCCACGACCATAACTAACAGACCCGTTGGTTCTCGTTCATCCGTGGGTAGAAGTGACAGTCCGTATTTGCTGTGCGTGGGTCGCTCTTTGTTGAGGGTGACCTGAAAGAGACCACGTCAGCTGCCCGACTTCAGTGTGGGAGCAGCAGCACCTGACGCCAGCACTGCGCTGTAGCTGTACTTTCCTGGTCACAGTGAGTAACACACTTTCTCCTGCGTACCCTCCTCCCCAAATCCCAACCAAGCACTACCCCTCACCCCTAACTCCTCTCTCACTCCCATTCCGTCATCCCCACCTCCATCTTAACCCCTACCCTACACGAGCACCCCGCCCCCACCGTAATCTTAGCCCACCTCCACTCGTAATCCCCATCCCACCCTTACTCTAGGCTTGTTCAGGAGGCGCAGCACTGCGAAGCGCTGCACAGCGCTGCACGTGTTTCACTCCTGAACAGCAATTTTGGGGTGTGATTCACTCAGCGCTCACACTCATCCACCCTCAACTCACGATTTCCGTCATCCCTGTACATGTTTCTTCCTTGGGGCGGGGTTAAGGATAGATCCACCTTCCCCCACGCGATTAACAGAAGGCGAATCACTGTGGAAGTGGAGACTAGATTCACTTTTACTCCAACCAACACCACTGAATAGAGTAGCCAATGGCCTTGCATGACTGTAAAGTCTCTCAAGCTGTGTTCTAATTGTGCGAACCTGCGGTCTACTTCGCCGAAGTTTTGACTTCGCGTAAGTGATTTTGGGGGTTTGCCAAGTGTCTGGAGTTCAAAGTAAACTTCGGCGATCGTGTTTTCCGACGTCTGATGAATACTTCGACGACGTAAGCCAAAGCTGTGTCCTGAGGTCGGACAGAGCTCTCTCGCGCCTAGAGCCTTATTGTTTCCCGTAACACGAGTAAACAATTGTTGTCTGCTACGTTTTTCTTCGATTTGCATGCAAAACACTCATTTATAGAATTACTTGCATACATACAAAGAAGCCGTAACCTAAGAACAGTATTCGTTTCTCAAATCTATATATGTACATTTATGTGGAATACAACAATCGTTCATTTAGATGCATGATTTAAATCGAAATGTGGATTGAAGTAGTTTGGCCGATTTCGGGTCCTCAGAAGTTCGGGCAGTGATGTATGCACGTCATTACAGACTCCACTTCGGACTATTAGTATGCAATTGTCCCGGAACACAAGTTCGCGTTAGTCCATTTCGACTTTCGTTCACTTCGGGTACTGCGCCCACTAAGAACAGAGCTTAAGCCATACCTTTATTTCATCCACTCATGCTTGATCAGCACACTGTCGCACACTTCCCTATACTACAAACTCAAAACACTGCTCACCCCACCCCCTCCAACCCCTCACCCTCACCCCCAGCCCTCCTCCACTAATCCCAATTTCGACTCCGTCTCAACCCTCACCCCCACTTCCCCCACCCCCAACTTCTCTCTTCATAATCGCAAATTAGAGAAGGAGTAAAGAAGTATTTTTCATGTCATCCTTTCATCGTCACCTTGTCCAGTTCACTTATTAAAATCCGGTCAGGAAATGTATCTGTATCTCCTGTCCTATTGCCCCTCTTCGACATAAACGTCAAATTACGCAGCCATCTCCCTGTTTATTGTTTGAATCAAACCCCGGCTGCTGCGATAGATATGTAACCCGACCCTACGCATCTATAATTGCTCATTTAAAGAGTATTAAGACATAATATGTTTACGAAACATATATAACAGATAGAGAGAGGGAGAGAGACAGACAGACAGACAGACAGACAGACAGACAGACAGACAGACAGACAGACAGACAGACAGACAGACAGACAGGCAGGCAGGCAGGCAGGCAGACAGACAGACAGACAGAGAGACAGAGAGAGACAGAGAGAGACAGAAACAGAGACAGAGAGAGAGAGAGAGAGAGAGAGAGAGAGAGAGAGAGAGAGAGAGAGAGAGAGGAGAGAGAAGGACGCAATGTACATTTTATACACATTTAAAAAAGAAAGAGCTCGCCCGCGCTCCGTGTGTGCGTGTGCGTGTGCTTGTGTGCGTGTGTGCGCGCGCGCGCGTGTGTGTGTGTGTGTGTGTGTGTGTGTGTGCTTATATTGCTATGCATTCCCATTCCGCTTAAGCTGCTTAATTCAAACTTGATTCAATAATCTAGGTCTAGTGAGGAAGATAAGAAGTTATCTACCTTTGTGGTAGCAACATCGGAGGCTGGTCTTTTGGCAGTGTTTTTAACCATTAGGTTAAAGGCCCCCTTGAGTTCGGCTCCAGAACTGGTCATGTGTAGTAGAGATAAGAATGCTGAGGGCGATGATGAGAGGCGAGCTTATAGTCTCTCTAAATAAAATTAACCCCTTTCTAACTATGCACTTAAAGCCAGGTTCCTACTGATAAAGCTTTCGGTCTGGGTGTGAGACAAAGGGTGGGGGTGGGAGGTTCAAAGCCTGATCCAGAGTAGGACAAGCCAGAAACTGTTTCCTCTAAACTACCGCTATAAGAATTATCCCCCAACATCGTCCAGTCTAAGGTTCTCGGCTCTAACAAGTAAGCTATATTTCACCTTTACATCCTTGCCTACAAAACCTAGAATTATCTTTGTCACTTTTCGTGTCTTTTCGTGGAGGAGGAGGAGGAGGAGGAGGAGGAGGAGGAGGAGGAGGAGGAGGAGGGGAGGAGGAGGAGGAGGAGGAGGAGGAGGAGGCGGAGGAGGCGGAGGGGGAGGCGGAGGGGGAGGAGGAGGCGGAGGCGGAAGGGGAGGCGGAGGAGGAGGAGGAAGAGGAGGAGGAGGCGGAGGCGGAGGCGGAGGCGGAGGGGGAGGGGGAGGGGGAAGAGGGGGGGAGGAGGAGAAGGAGGAGAGGAGGAGGAGGAGGAGAGGAGGAGGTAGGAGGAGGAGGAGGAGGAGGAGGAGGAGGAGGAGGAGGAGGAGAGGGGGAGGAGGAGGAGGCGGAGGCGGAGGGGGTGGGGGAGGGGGAAGAGGGGGGGAGGAGGAGGAGGAGGAGGAGGAGGAGGAGGAGGAGGAGGAGGAGGAGGAGGAGGAGGAGGAGGAGGAGGAGGAGGAGGAGGAGGAGGAGGAGGAGGAGGAGGAGGAGGAGGAGGAGGAGGAGGAGGAGGAGGAGGAGGAGGAGGAGGGGAGGAGGAGGAGGAGGACAGGATAATGGGCAAAACCCACCAACGTCTGCTTCCTTACACCTTACACCCTCATTTATTTTTCATTTTACCTTCCGGATAGTTGGTCGTCTTTTGTCATACTCCTGATAGCGGGTGTGGAGTGTGTAACGGGTAAAGCCAGCTATTATTAATATATAAATTGTGTGTGTGTGTGTGTGTGTGTTTGTGTGTGTGTGTGTGTGTATGTATGTGTGTGTGTGTGTGTGTGTGTGTGTGTGTGTGTGTGTGTGTTTCTTCCTGAATGCAGAACCAGCAGCTTCTACAGGAGCTGAAGCAGGAGGTACTTAAATCAGGGGGAGGAGGAAGTAGAGAAGGCACAAGAGAAGCAAACGACTGCAGACAAGTTGGAAAAAGCTTACGGCTAACAACAAGCAGATATAATTCCGAAAATTCTCCTTTGATATATATATATATGAAGCGCGATATAGACAACTAGGCATATGAAAGCGAGAAATGTGATGCCCAGATGTCGATACTTCGAGGCTATATCATTAAATGTTCACATGACCTTTAACTGGGTGTTCTTTACCTTTCCTAGCAGTAGGCCTATACTTTTTCTTTCGCACTTGTTACTTTGTCAGATAAAGGGGATCACTGTTGGAGAACGAAGCAAATACATTTTGTGTCGCGTGTGCGAAAGCTTTAGGCAGCTTCTTTCCATTTTGGTGTGGACGATTTTAGTATTATCGTGGCTTAGTCGAATGTGAATCATAAAGTTTTATGATAAGAGAAAAGGTGTGCCGTTTGGGGGTTACGCTTGACAACGGTCTCACGTGGACAGAGAACACACAGGCAGTCCAAAAGAAGGCAACACAGAAACTGTATTTCCTCAGGAAACTTAAGCAGTTTCGAGTGGACAAAACCATTCTCGAGCTTTTCTATCAGTCTGTGATACAGTCCACCCTCACGTATTGCATAGCTTGTATAATCGGGAATTGGTCACTAAAACACGGGGGAAAACTCAACAAAATCATCAAAAGTGCAGAAAGAGTTATAGGAAAACAGTCACGGGAGATCGAAGAACTGGGCGCTGATGCTGTTTCAGTGAAGGCTTTATCCGTGCTGGCAAATTCAGCTCATCCACTGAAAGCGCACTACATTCACACATAATCTGGTGTTCGGTATCTTTCCATTGAAGCCAGAACATCCACACTGAGAGATTCGTTACTCCCCCTGTCGATCCGATATTTAAATGCCTGTGCGCGCTGAGCGGGATTCACGACTGGCTCCAGGCACAATAGACCTTATTCACGCGGCGGCCATGTTAGTTTTAAAACGAGGCCGCACACGCTAACGCGGCGACCGCGCTACCTTCACAGTATTGCTGGAGCGGCAATTTGACAAATGTTCCCGACTTTTCTCAAGGTGATGTGGAAAGATGGTCGAACGAAGGCAGAACAATAGCAAGAAGACAAAGTGACAAAGGCTATGAGAAGTGGATTGAAGGGTTTATCGACTACGATGCCATCAAAGGTGGGTACACAGTGACAAGTTCTTTCGCTTAGATTAGAACTGAGTGTTTGCGTTATTTTTGTTTTCTTGGTGTCGCTTTCAAATTTGTTCACAGTACTAGGCTGGCTGGTTTACTTAGATGTGATTTTTTTATGCGTGCTAACTGATAATTATTAGGTTTAGAGCTTGAATTTTCGATGATATTACACAAGTTCTTTTTCGCTTACTACTCGAGTGTTCGAACCAATGAACCGTGATCACGCGCTGACCTCATGACAAGCTGGCCAATGAGAGGCAAGGAACGAAACGGCCGTCTCTTTCCGTGGTTTTCATTGGTTCGAACACTCAAGTAGTAAGCGAAAAAGAACGTGTGTAATATCATCGAAAATTCAAGCTCTAAACCTAATATCAGTTAGCACGCATAAAAAAATCACATCTAAGTAAACCAGCCAGCCTAGTACTGTGAACAGATTTGAAAGCGACACCAAGAAAACAAAAAAAAAACTCGAACACTCAGTTCTAATCTAAGCGAAAGAACTTGTCACTGTGTACCAACCTTTGATGGCATCGTAGTCGATAAACCCTTCAATCCACTTCTCATAGCCTTTGTCACTTTGTCTTCTTGCTATTGTTCTGCCTTCGTTCGACCATCTTTCCACATCACCTTGAGAAAAGTCGGGAACATTTGTCAAATTGCCGCTCCAGCAATACTGTGAAGGTAGCGCGGTCGCCGCGTTAGCGTGTGCGGCCTC
>JAWQFJ010001297.1:82500-92500 GCA_034096865.1 Theodoxus fluviatilis
AAGAGCAGGAAAGAGGAGGTCTGGGATGAGATACAGGGAGTACTAACAGTAGGCTACAACTGTTAACATGCGCGGGTTTGTCCCCAGTTGACATTTTCGAGGGAAATCTCCAAGCTCTGCAATCGATGTTATTATGGAAATTCCATGGTGAAAAGGGACGAAAATAGACTAAAACAAATATGAGTTCCAGAGGCTCTGAGCTAACGGCGATGTTTTTCTGTTTATTTCAGTCTCCGTCGGCCAGCAGAGACCGCGAGCTATCAAACGGCGGATTCCTGCTGAATTTTCCTCTTCATCCTCAACGGTCGTCAGTCCATGAGGTAAGGCAGAATGAAAGACGTGCGAAGGCGGTTACATATAACTGTGCTAAAATTCACCAGCCATAGTTTGAAAAGGCCAAGCCTCTGCCCCACTGATAACATTCCGGCGGTATCTTCAATCCGCACTGTCTTAGCGCGACATCAAATACGGATCCAGGTACTGCTGTACTACACTGAGACTGCGTCACTAATTTCACTGTGGGCGCTCACTCGTATTACCCCGGACTGCGACAGACGTACACACCAACAGCAGTGTTTGGAATCATCTCAGACTTCAATTTAGAGAGCCTGCATTGGACCGCCTGCTGATTTTCTTAAGCACCGGCAACGAACCTCCCAGTACATGTGTACTCATGTTTATGGGGAGAATAATTAGATCTTCTCGATCCCGTAGAGCAGGAAAATATCGACTTCAGACGAAGAACCCACTACGCTGCTGAACGCATCTGTTTACGATAGTCTAGTGTGGTGGTTTGACCTGTTGGACATTACATAGGTCAATTGTGTGTCATGCTTCATTATCTGCTTGGGAAGAACTGACTGCTGTGTTTATTCATTGCACCGAATGAATAGTACCTCTGTACCAAGTCCTGTAGTCTGAATAGCAGCCATAGTAGCTCTGTACCAAGTCCTGTAGCCTGCTTAGCAGCCATAGTAGCTCTGTACCAAGTCCTGTTGCCTGAATAGCAGCCATAGTAGCTCTGTACCAAGTCCTGTAGCCTGAATATAGTAGCTCTGAACCAAGTCCTGCAGCCTGAATAGTAGCTATAGTAGCTCTGCACCAGGTCCTGCAGCCTGAATAGCAGCCATAGTAGCTCTGTACCAAGTCATGTAGCCTGAATATAGTAGCTCTGTACCAAGTCTTGTAGCCTGTATAGCAGCCATAGTAGCTCTGTACCAAGTCCTGTAGCCTGCATAGCAGCCATAGTAGCTCTGTACCAAGTCCTGTTGCCTGAATAGCAGCCGTAGTAGCTCTGTACCAAGTCCTGTAGCCTGAATAGCAGCTATAGTAGCTCTGTACCAAGTCCTGTAGCCTGAATATAGTAGCTCTGAACCAAGTCTTTTAGCCTGAATAGCAGCCATAGTAGCTCTGTACCAAGTCCTGTAGCCTGAATATAGTAGCTCTGAACCAAGTCTTTTAGCCTGAATAGCAGCTATAGTAGCTCTGTACCAAGTCTTTTAGCCTGAATAGCAGCCATAGTAGCTCTGTACCAGGTCCTGCAGCCTGAATAGCAGCCATAGTAGCTCTGTACCAAGTCCTGTAGCCTGAATAGCCGCCATAGTAGCTCTGTACCAAGTCCTGTAGCCTGAATAGCAGCATTAGTAGCTCTGTACCAAGTCCTGTAGCCTGAATAGCAGCTATAGTAGCTCTGAACCAAGTCTTTTAGCCTGAATAGCAGCTATAGTAGCTCTGAACCAAGTCTTTTAGCCTGAATAGCAGCTATAGTAGCTCTGAACCAAGTCTTTTAGCCTGAATAGCAGCCATAGTAGCTCTGTACCAAGTCCTGTAGCCTGAATAGCCGCCATAGTAGCTCTGTACCAAGTCCTGTAGCCTGAATAGCAGCATTAGTAGCTCTGTACCAAGTCCTGTAGCCTGAATAGCCGCCATAGTAGCTCTGTACCAAGTCCTGTAGCCTGAATAGCAGCATTAGTAGCTCTGACCCAAGTCCTGTAGCCTGAATAGCAGCCAAAGTAGCTCTGTACCAAGTCCTGTAGCCTGAAAAGCAGCCGTAGTAGTTCTGTACCAAGTCCTGTAGCCTAAATAGCAGCCATAGTAGCTCTGTACCAAGTCCTGTAGCCTGAATAGCAGCCATAGTAGCTATGTACCAAGTCCTGTAGCCTGAATAGCAGCCATAGTAGCTCTGTACCAAGTCCTGTAGCCTGAATAGCAGCCATAGTAGCTCTGTACCAAGGTCTGCAGCCTGTATAGCAGCCATAGTAGCTCTGAACCAAGTCCTGTAGCCTGAATAGCAGCCATAGTAGCTCTGTACCAAGTCCTGTAGCCTGAATAGCAGCCATTGTAGCTCTGTATCAAGTCCTGTGGCCTTAATATTGTAGCTCTGTACCAAGTCCTGTAGCCTGAATAGCAGCCATTGTAGCTCTGTATCAAGTCCTGTGGCCTTAATATTGTAGCTCTGTACCAAGTCCTGTAGCCTGCATAGCAGCCATAGTAGCTCTGTACCAAGTCCTGTAGCCTGAATAGCAGCCATAGTAGCTCTGAACCAAGTCCTGTAGCCTGAATAGCAGCCATAGTAGCCCTGAACCAAGTCCTGTAGCCTGAATAGTAGCCATAGTAGCTATGTACCAAGTCCTGTAGCCTGAATAGCAGCCATAGTAGCTCTGAACCAAGTCCTGTAGCCTGAATAGCAGCCATAGTAGCTCTGTACCAAGTCCTGTAGCCTGAATAGCAGCCATAGTAGCTCTGTACCAAGTCCTGTAGCCTGAATAGCAGCCATAGTAGCTCTGTACCAAGTCCTGTAGCCTGAATAGCAGCCATAGTAGCTCTGAACCAAGTCCTGTAGCCTGAATAGTAGCCATAGTAGCTATGTACCAAGTCCTGTTGCCTGAATAGCAGCCATAGTAGCTATGTACCAAGTCCTGTAGCCTGAATAGCAGCCATAGTAGCTCTGTACCAAGTCCTGTAGCCTGCATAGCAGCCATAGTAGCTCTGTACCAAGTCCTGTAGCCTGAATAGCAGCCGTAGTAGCTTTGTACCAAGTCCTGTAGCCTGCATAGCAGTCATAGTAGCTCTGTACCAAGTCCTGTAGCCTGAATAGCAGCCATAGTAGCTCTGTACCAAGTCCTGTAGCCTGCATAGCAGCCATAGTAGCTCTGTACCAAGTCCTGTAGCCTGAATAGCAGCCATAGTAGCTCTGTACCAAGTCATGTAGCCTGAATAGCAGCCATAGTAGCTCTGTACCAAGTCCTGTAGCCTGAATAGCAGCCATAGTAGCTCTGTACCAAGTCCTGTAGCCTGAATAGCAGCCATATAGTAGCTCTGTACCAAGTCCTGTAGCCTGAATAGCAGCCATAGTAGCTCCGTACCAAGTCCTGTAGCCTGAATAGCAGCCATAGTAGCTCTGTACCAAGTCCTGTAGCCTGAATAACAGCCATAGTAGCTCTGTACCAAGTCCTGTAGCCTGAAAAGCAGCCGTAGTAGCTCTGTACCAAGTCCTGCAGCCTGAATAGCAGCCATAGTAGCTCTGTACCAAGTCCTGTAGCCTGCATAGCAGCCATAGTAGCTATGTACCAAGTCCTGTAGCCTGAATAGCAGCTATAGTAGCTCTGTACCAAGTCCTGTAGCCTGAATAGCAGCCATAGTAGCTCTGTACCAAGTCCTGTAGCCTGAATAGCAGCCATAGTAGCTCTGTACCAAGTCCTGTAGCCTGCATAGCAGCCATAGTAGCTCTGTACCAAGTCCTGTAGCCTGAATAGCAGCCATAGTAGCTCTGTACCAAGTCCTGTTGCCTGAATAGCAGCCATAGTAGCTCCGTACCAAGTCCTGTAGCCTGAATAGCAGCCATAGTAGCTCTGTACCAAGTCCTGTAGCCTGCATAGCAGCCATAGTAGCTCTGTATCAAGTCCTGTAGCCTGCATAGCAGCCATAGTAGCTGCAAGTTTTGTCGGGTCATGGACGCGTCGCCCCAATTGCGACATTCGGAACGTTGTTTAGCTTAAGATTACACCCGAATCACGCGGACCGTTAAGGTGCATGGAGTACAGTACCGCCGAGCAAGACGTTTGTCACAAAACGCAGATACATTAACGCGGCCGGATCTTAGCTAAACGACGTTCCGAATGTCGCAATTGGGGCGAATCGTCCAGCACCCGTTTTGTCAATACAGAGAAGGTACACATTCTGAAAATATTCTTGCATTTCACAATTATGCAAAATCATCTCTTGCGTTCTTACACTCTTCCCATGGTTACTGCTGTAAGGTTCAATGAATTCCTTTGCAGTTTTAACTATCATATCAACCAGTTTGTATCAATGTTATGCACTTTTAAAAACTGGTGGTTGCAAAGTACGTAATGCAATTTCTGTACTCCAAATAAGAGACATTTCTAGATCTTTGAAGTTGCCACAAAGCACAACAGAACATTGGTAACAAAAACATATTTCGACAATGACTTGGTCCCGGATCCAACGTGTTGTTCGAGTTTGCTGATCAAAGCACGTCAGTGGACTGACGTCACCAGGCTCGTCCCTTCCCTTCTCCAAGTCGGTTTATCTTCTTGACTTTGTTCTTGTCGTCTAAGTCTCCCGAAATAACCAGCTGCATTTAGGGCTTCTAGCTAAAATAATCGAAAAAGTGATAAAGATTGCTTCTGCCTGTCATAAAAAAGATGACTGTGTAGAATAATTGTTTTAAAATTCAGAGATGGCCATCTGTTCTCGTATGGGACAAAGCCGATTTTTGCTGACGTCAAACATTGCTCATATAAGAGAAATGATTAGCTTCTTTGAACAGTTATTTTAGTCTCAACTAGGGATCCTGATGATTCTTTTCGTATCTGCATTGCAACTGATCAGATGCCAAATTGAATGTCGAACGAGCGTCTCAGGAACACATCATTGCTGGTGGTGGTGGTGGTGGTGGTGTTGGTGATGGTGGTGGTGGGGATGATGATGATGATGATGATGATGATGATGATGATGATGATGATGATGATGATGATGATGATGATGATGATGATGATGATGATGATGCTGATGATGATGAAGATAAGATGAAGATAAGATGAAGATGAAGATGAAGATAAAGATGATGATGATGATGATGATGATGATGATGATGATGATGATGATGATGATGAAGATGAAGATGAAGATAAAGATGATGATGATGATGATGATGATGATGATGATGATGATGATGATGATGATGATGATGAAGATGAAGATGAAGATGAAGATGATGATGATGATGATGATGATGATGATGATGATGATGATGATGATGATGATGATGATGATGATGATTATGATTATGATGATGAAAATGATGATGATGAAAATGATGATGATGAAGACGATTATGCTAACTTCAGTTCTAGGGCCTGTTAGCCTTTATAGGCTACGTAAGGTCATTGGATACAACATTTACTAGAGCTGAGTCGAGTAAAAGCATGTCCAGTCACCATTTTCGTGGATATTTGTCTTTTACGAAGCGCGTAAGGAGACGCGGTGGGTCTATTCTTACCCGCAACCCATATGATTCAAAAAAGGCACGCCCATTGCATGTTGTATTGAATGAATGAATGGATGAATGAATGAATGAATCAATGAATCAATGAATGAATGAATGAATGAGACTTTACGGCCTGTCAATCTTTGTAGGCTATGTCAGACCATTGACTACGAGATCACCAGAGAGAATCTTAATCAGATCATAGTCACGTCCCAATTTTTCTAGCAATTCTCCGTTTTACGAATCGCATTGGGAGACACGATGGGTCTGTTTTTCACTCCAATCCCCCGTGGTGAATAGGAAAGGTCAAAGGAGACCCACAAGACAAGACGTTTATTTCCGGCAACACATTATCAGCCAAGCAGACAAGATAAACTATTGACGTTTTGCCACGAGTCATGACATGCCCCTTCAACACGGCCCTGTCTTTTGCGAAACTCCTTCTCCTGTCAACTCTGATTGGCAAAAGGGGGTGAAATGTGACGCGACAACACTACAAGCGTTGGAGATACGCAGTACAGAAGACGGCAGCGGAGAATCGCGACTCCAGCAATCTGCCGCGTCATTCAGAAACCTGCTGCTGTGACTGACAGAATGAAGGGAGAAAACGAGAAACAGATAAACCTGCTGCTGTGACTGACAGAATGAAGGGAGAAAACGAGAAACAGGTAAACCTGCTGCTGTGACTGACAGAATGAAGGGAGAAAACGAGAAACAGGTAAACCTGCTGCTGTGACTGACAGAATGAAGGGAGAAAACGAGAAACAGTGTACGAAATACAGTTTTGTTTGAACTGTTGAAAATTTGTTGCAGTTTACTCTATGGAAATTTGTAGTGACATGCCAATTTGAGACTTTCTGATAATGTGGAAAGGTCAAAGAAATGTTGCGATATGTAGAGGCCAGGGGCGGATCAGTTCTCTTTCTTTTCTTCTTCTTTTTTTTTTTTGGGGGGGGGGGGGGTGTTCCAAACTTTTTTTAGGAAACGGGGGTGGGGGAGTGGAAGGCCATAGACGCTCACAGCGCTCAACCGAAACCATAAAGCGGGGGGGGGGGGGGGGGGGGGGCGAAGGCTATGGACGCGCACAACGCTACACCGAAACCACAAAGCGGGAGGGGAAGGGGGGGCTGCAACTTGCTCTAATCTGGCGCATTCTGATGATGATCATTGCCAATTTCAGACAGCAGATTTTTTTACTGAAAAAAAAAAATTCTGTTTGGGGGGGTTCCAGAAACCCCGGAAACCCCCCCCCCCACCCCCCTCGTCCACCCCTGGAGGCCATCAATACATTTTATTTTCAGGCATTGGATAGAATTGCTCCTGGATGTCATAGTCACACGAATGCATACCTTCTAAATTTGTTATCGGCAAAAGTTGTGCCAGTTGTCGGGAAACGAAGATATATGTTATATGCACACATATACATTTATTGGATAAGTACTGAGACACGCACATAAGCCCCGGCAAGTCCAGACTATTAATTGTTTGAATTCCGAACATTTCTGTGACATTCTCTGCTGTGTAATGAGAAAGATTAGATGAAAGCACCCCCCGCTTGTCCAAGCTGTTGTTTTGTCGATGTCTGACGTTAATGTTTAATCCATGGATGGACTAAAATAATCTGCCACCAAAAAGTTCAATAAGAAAACACCAGCGTCACATTTCCTTTTACTGTCTCATTAGTCTGAATGCGGGGAAGGACATTACTTCGTAAAACCGACAAATAATGCTTCTATCCTTGGTTGAAGCTGAAGAAGCGGACATTCATAGTCATTATACATGGATTGGTATAGTTAGGACAAAATCGCTACAGATAATAAGGAACCGGAATGTACTCCTTTTTTCATCTTCGCACAAACCTCCAACCTTCGTTGTTCATTCCTGACATTGTAGTATGACCAAGAACACAGGGAGTTTCTTCTCTCATACCTCTCTAGAATGAAGCAATGCCCACGGATATGTAAAGGAAAATTGATGGATAGATTAATGGATGAATAGATGGATAAAGAGATGGATGAATGCATGGTTGAGGTCGTACGGCCTGTCAGCCTTCGAAGGCTATGGCAATTGATTTCCAAGTCACTGGTTTTGAGTGCAAGAAGAGCAAATCTGAGACTCCATATTGCTTGTTACGTACAATTTACGAATTGCGTAGGAAGATGCGGTGGACCCATTCGTACACCCATTCCACAGTAAATGATGAGTACAACATATTCTCTAGCAATCTTACCCCCGATCCACAGTCAATGATGAGTACGACAGGATATCTACCAATCATACCTCCAATTCACAGTAAATGATGAGTAGAACCGATTCTCTATGAATCAAACCCCCAATCCACAGTAAATGATTAGTACGACAGGATATCTACCAATCGTAACCCCAATCTACAGTACATGATGTATACAAATTATCTAGCAATCTTACCCCCAATCCACAGTCAATGATGAGTACAACAGGTTCTCTAGCAATCTTACCCCAATCCACAGTCAATGATGAGTACAACAGATTCTCTATGAATCATTCCCCCAATCTACAGTCAATGATGAGTACAACAGATACTCTATGAATCAAACCCTCAATCCACAGTCAATGATGAGTACAACAGGTTCTCTAGCAATCTTACCCCAATCCACAGTCAATGATGAGTACAACAGGTTCTCTAGCAATCTTACCCCCAATCCACAGTCAATGATGAGTACAACAGGTTCTCTAGCAATCTTACCCCAATCCACAGTCAATGATGAGTACAACAGATTCTCTATGAATCATTCCGCCAATCTACAGTCAATGATGAGTACAACAGATACTCTATGAATCAAACCCTCAATCCACAGTCAATGATGAGTACAACAGATTTTCTATGAATCATTCCCCCAATCTACAGTCAATGATGAGTACAACAGATACTCTATGAATCAAACCCTCAATCCACAGTCAATGATGAGTACAACAGGTTCTCTAGCAATCTTACCCCCGATCAACAGTCAACGATGAGTACAACATATTCTCTATGAATTAATCCCCCAATCCACAGTCAATGATGAGTACAACAGATACTCTATGAATCAAACCCTCAATCCACAGTCAATGATGAGTACAACAGGTTCTCAAGCAATCTTACCCCCAATCTACAGTCAATGATGAGTACAACATATTCTCTATGAATTAATCCCCCAATTCACAGTCAATAATGAGTATAACAGATTCTCTAGAGTATAACAGATTCTCTAGCAATCTTACCCCCAATCTACAGTACGTGATGAGTGCAAAAAATTATTTATGAATCATTCCTCCAATCCACAGTCAATGATGTTCAACACATTCTCTAGAAATCATACCCCCAATCCACAGTAAATAAGTATATCAGATTTTCTAGCAACACCGTCACAGCCTTACAGATACAGGACAGTGGATGAAGCATGCAACCTTTGACATCGAACAATAATACAGAGGCTATGATGTTAAAGCACATTGGTCCCATCGACAATAAAGTTGCTGTGCAAATTCCGTGACCGAAAGAAGCTTCTGTTTGGTACACATTCCCATGTTGTCATTTATTGGTGCTTCGCGATACCAGAAAGGCTTGTCATTGCGTCATCGGAAACTATTCATTCTCTCAACTGTCTTGTGTTCAAAGTCTTCGAAGACTGGCAATGTTTCGGTGTATTGTCTTGAAGAATGGTAGGGAAATCTCCTTTTTGTTTGATGTTGGTGGCAATGGATGATCTGTGAAGGTACAATGGATCCTAAAGCGATGGCGGGCCATTACATCCCGGATTCACCAAAAGGAAATTTCTTCAGATAAAACGAATGACACATTGCTGATCATAGATATTTTCAATGTTTCTTCAAATTACTTCTGATGGTAAATATGACCAACGTGACTGATGTCTACTGTTCTTCACGACGTACCTTCACATCATCAAGGAAGGGGAATGATAAATGAAAACCATGCATTCCCGATGAAATTAGTCTATTTGTGCTTTTGGGACCATGGCCCAAAGTTTATGTGAAAGTCAAATGCTAAACTTTCTCTTCACTTTCTTCAGTTCATCTATTAGCATGAAAATACACTGTCGTAACAAGAGGACAGAGGTCAAATCAGGACAACATTTGACCTTTGGGAACCTACATTCTACCCAATCTTCAGCAGTAATGCGGAAACCTCTCCTGTTGTCAGAAGACACTCAACGCTCCCCAAACAATGCCTGCATTTCCCTGTCTTGCCAATAATGTGTTCACTCCTTCAAAGCTACCTGAAATTAGATCACAGCTTCATGACGTCTGTGTGCTCATGCACGCTGTATTCAGGTTAAAAAACTTATTTTTGCTTCCTGCTTTTACGACAACGTGTATTTGTTATTGTCACAGCATGGAGATGAAAAGGAACGGGACGTTTTCAGTAAATGATTTCTCTGATGGAAAAAATTTGCCACACAACGATTCTTATCATTAAGACAAACGAGGCAAATGGTTTCTTTCAGA
>JAWQFJ010001297.1:97500-127500 GCA_034096865.1 Theodoxus fluviatilis
CAGGCAGTTGTCGGGCACCATGGCGCTTGTTGAATGACTGTGTGTACCTTTGTTTTGATTTGGCGTCTCTGCCAGAGATCTTGGCGCTGTCAATCATCATCATCATCATCATCATCGTTGTCGTCGTCGTCGTCGTCGTCGTTGTCCTCGTCGTCGTTGTTATCGTCATCATCATCACCATTGTCGTCGTCGCCGCCACCGTCGTCGTCATTGCCGTCGCTGACTGATGTGTTATGCTGGAGAAGAGCCAAGAGTAGGCTGGAAAGTGGAGAGAGATGCTGTGGGCCTGCGTATAGATAAACGCGTCCTAGAAAATAGACCACGTAAGCAAGTTTATTTTTGGGAGAGAATTCTAGACCAAATGGAAACGTATCGTCTCCCCAAACAGCATTTCCTTTCCCCCCAGGACCCCAGTCCAACGCCCCCTTCTTTCCTTGCTATGGAACTTCTGGTGTGGTCGAGGCGCAGGACCATAAAAGGCAATGGGGAACAGTCTGTGACTAAGAACATAGGAATGTTAGTAATTTGGGAAGCAAAATAAAAGAGAGAGAAGAGAGAGGCAGGATTATACAGAATCAGACGGAGGCGGGCAGGCAGACAGAGTGGATCAGACCCGGAGAGAGAATGTAGTCAGAGAGAGGTAGAAAGGTAGAGAATGTTGGGCAGTGTAACATATTGTGTCTTTCTGCTATGAATAAAGGAATAAGAAATTAAGAAGAGATATGACGTTTTCTGTCCAACCAAAATAGAACATCAAGCCCTCCGAAATCAAGCAGAGCAGCAGACAAGACTGAAGTGGTATACCTTGCCCTTCCCGAAGAACATCCAGCTCTACAACAGAACGCCCATCGATGCAGAGAAAGAACCAAAGGGTTCTTATAAAAGAGAGGAGAAACATCAAGCTCCGTAACAAAAGCGCGGACTGACATCTTCAACATTCAGTCCTAGTTCTTAAACAGCGGTGCTAGTGCTGCATGACGAATTCCTGAAGTCAGTCAAGTGAAGCTCCTTTGATTGAAAAATGCTGAGGCGGGTTGAAATGTTTCCTCCTTGGATCGACGACAGTCTTCCTATGAAGACTACAAAGTGCACTGAGTAACAAAAATTATTCATCTTAATGCTATTTCAGAAACCCCACTATTCATAGACTCGTTTCCGAAAAGTATTTTTGGAGAAATATGGTTGACCCGCAGTAACAGATGGGAAGCAAAACAAAAAGAGAAAAAAAGGAATGTATCGAATATATGCAGATACTAAATTGTATGCAGATAAAAAATAGTTAACAAATTGTGTCGACATTAGTTCCATACTGGTTAACTATCAATGTTTTGGTACAGTATGAAAGAGGAAGAAAGGCTTGAAGCGAAATATGCGTATCTTGCTTGCATAGACGTCAAGAAAGTGCAGAGAGCGTTGACATCGAATGACACGTACGCAAACGAAAGGTGAAACTGACAAACGAATGTCAAGTCTGCTTCTCATGTTTATGTTGCTATCGCAGACTTCTGTTCCTATAACGATCTGAATTGTGAACTCTTTTGCTACTTTATCCACTTGTTCTGCATAATTTGTTTCACTACCTTTGACCAGCATTGATGAATAAGACACATTTCTTCGACAGCTTCTCAGGCATGTCATGATGGCATCCATCAGCATTAAACTCAAGCAATGATACTTGTCCATCTGGAAATGTTTGCTCATTCCTTCATCCATTATCATGGATTAGTTGCTCCTTCCTCTTCTTCGCACGTTCCGGCGCAACCGGGCTGCTCCATATTAATCCTAATCGGAACTGCCATCTGGGAGACACGGTGAATGTTTGCTCAGACGATGCAAGATAAATGTTGACGCCATAGTGACGACCACCACAGGAGAGTGCTTCTGAGTGCGTTTTCCAACATGCCTCCATCACCACACTGCTGAACTCTCCAAGGCGAAAACTCTCTCTCTCTCTCTCTCTCTCTCTCTCTCTCTCTCTCTCTCTCTCTCTCTCTCTCTCTCTCTCTCTCTCTGGCATGATCTTTAACTCTGGTCTAACAAGATTTCCTGTTCCTTCCCTTGTGCCCACTCAGTTTTCTGCTGAGATCGTTTGCGACAGCAATGAAATTACAGGATGTCTGGGGTAGATTATTCAGGACTGTTTGAGGTAGCATGGCTGGTGACGCTTTGTGCTCTCCACATCCGTGCAGTTTGTCAGTGTCTGGATTTTCCCTTCAGGTTGCTGTCACGCGGAATATGTTCATCAACTAATTGACGCCGAATCCCGTCCCCTTGGTGATGAGTGTGGCGGCCTGGGAACCTGTAGGAAGTCGGCGGACGTAATTTTGAGACGCACTCATTGGTGCACATGATTCTCTACCTGGTCAAAAATGAGTTCTTGATATTTTATGGGATCAAATATCATCTGAAATATATATGCTTGTTAAACAAAGTTTTTTTCTGCTGTTGTCCAAATTATCTGTGTCTGCTTGCTGTAAAAAATGTTGTCGCTGTAACCTTCGATCACGAAATTGAGGTGTTGTCATCGTGGATGATTTTACCTCATCACAACTCTGTAACCCTATCCCAATAGATATCACTGAAAAGCTCTTTTCGAGGGCCACAACTCTGAAATAACAGCTCATGAACATTAACAATACAGTTCCAGTGCGCAGACATGTTAAGCCACGACTATCGTGCGACGTGAGCAGCTGCTCCAGAGTCGGTAAACACTGTTTAGTGTCGAACTACGCTCTGGTCTCTGTTTTCTCGTTTTGTAGATTTGTTGAGTTTTTCGACTATGAAATGTCATTATGTTGGTCCTACACAAGATATTTGCATGGAAAAAAAGTTCTGAGTTCAGAAAGAAGAGTCGAATACTAAGATTACAAGATTTAAAATGAAACTGTTGACCACGTGAAGAGTTTTCCCAGGCTGCAACAAGTGAGTGCAAAACATGGTCCATCTTTCTTCCCTCAGAGCCAACCCCTGTCAAAAGCACATCGGCAACGAGTCCGTCGAGGAAAAGTGTGTAACTCGACATCTCATCATTGTACGTGTCCATCATAATATAGCCTAGTATTCTCGCAGCGTATACGATGGCGTAGAGAAAGTCCTGACGCACAGGCCGAATGACACGCGGATAAGCTTTCTTTCTGAGTGCCATTTTTAGAACTTGTAGTTCACTACCTGCCTGCCCTTTTTTGGAACTGTGATATGTATATGCGCCACGGCGATTATTGCTTTGTGTCGAATACCATTTATCATTATGAAAGTCGCTTCTCTGCTTTTTCGTAGTTTTTCCTTGCTCTCCTTGGTCAGTGGAGAAGTTAATGAGAGTTAATGAATACATTCTATTAGTTTTAAAACGTGTCTCTGTCTGTCTGTCTGTTTGTCTGTCTCTCCGTCCGTCCGTCCGCCCGTCCGTCCGACCGATCGACCGACCGACCGACCGACCGACCTTTTGTTTGGTTGTTTTAACTGAAGCGGGCTGAAGGCGGATAATCTGAACTTGCAGCGACTCTTTTATGATCAGAGTCATATGCTTCTTATCTGTCTCAGCGCTATACTCTGTTTCAATATCTCTAGTGATGTACTCTATTTCAATATCTCTTGTCTTGTACTGTTTCAATGTCTCTAGTGCTGTACTCTATTTCAATGTCTCTAGTGCTGTACTCTGTTTCAATGTCTCTAGTGATGTACTCTGTTTCAATGTCTCTAGTGCTGTACTCTGTTTCAATGTCTCTAGTGCTGTACTCTATTTCAATGTCTCTAGTGTTATACTGTTTCAATGTCATTAGTGCTGTACTCTGTTTCAATGTCACTAGTGCTGTACTCTGTTTCAATGTCTTTAGTGCTGTACTCTGCTTCAATGTCTCTAGTGCTGTACTCTGTTTCAATGTCTCTAGTGCTGTACTCTGTTTCAATGTCGCTAGTGCTGTACTCTGTTTCAATGTCGCTAGTGCTGTACTCTATTTCAATGTCTCTAGTGTTATACTGTTTCAATGTCACTAGTGCTGTACTCTGTTTCAATGTCTTTAGTGCTGTACTCTGTTTCAATGTCTCTAGTGCTGTACTCTGTTTCAATGTCTCTAGTGCTGTACTCTGTTTCAATGTCGCTAGTGCTGTACTCTGTTTCAATGTCGCTAGTGCTGTACTCTGTTTCAATGTCTCTAGTGTTATACTGTTTCAATGTCGCTAGAGCTCGACACTCCAAGGAAATCTAGGTAGTGTACCGATCTGGATCAGTGGAAGATGGCCCGATCAAAATGACGACCACTTACATTTCGGAAAAACATCAGATTCAAACCAAATGTGTGCCTCTTGATTTTGTCACTCCCCTTATCTCGTCCTATCACTACCTGGACTTTGAATCGTCTTTCTGCCTTTCTTTCCCTTCCACTGCCCTACAGGATGTAGATGGAGCTCTTGCTCTATCCCTGTTTTGCATCGGACTGTAAATGTGCATGTCTGGGAGGCGAAAACATATCATCTCCACATCCTCTACAACCACCCCTGCCTCTCTTTTTGTCTCTCTCCCTTTCTCTCTCCTTCTACCCCCCCCTCTCTCTCTCTCTCTCTCTCTCTCTCTCTCTCTTTCTCTCTCTCTCTCTCTTTCTCTCTCATTTCGCGTGTTGCTTTTCTTGTATGAATTAGGATTTGTTTGTTTGATATATATGACTAAACTATTATTTTACGGTAAAAGGGACCCAAAGTATATATTTTTATACAATCTACACCAGATGCTGTGCTCCGTTGTTTCTGCGACTTCATTCTATATTTCCCATAGAAAACAGTACTTTACGACCCTTGCAATGTGACGATAATTACATCACGTGGTTTGCTGTCAAACACATTTTTCAAACAAGAAGGCACTCACTCCCGCCAAACATTGCCATGCGTGCACACAAAAGTAGAAAAATGCGTCATTGACGAAAATGAGAAAAGTGTCTTTCATTGACAAAACTGAGAAAAATGCCTATCATCGACGAAAATTATGAAAAAATGCATACTATTGACGCAGACGACTTCCAGGAAGTCTCTGGAGTTCCCTGCAGAATGCAGACGGATTACAGTGTTGTGTCGTCTGATCGAAACAGCCCACATTGCATTCCTCTGACACCGGGTATCTAAACGGAAAAAATACTGCTGCTGAGAACATGATAAAGACAACCACCCTGTACCCTTTCGGACTCTTTGTATGACATTTCTCAAAAATAAGTGTAGGTCGATATTATTTGTCGTCTATGCCCTTGTCAATTGTTTAGTTCGCGGTTCTGTGGAAATAATTTGAGGAGTGTATAAATGTTCTTATTGCATTACAGAGCAAGCACCTGGTTATGCTGTCTCACCTGACAGTAGGCCTTGTCTCGCGGAAAAACCTAAGAAACAGAGATTCACTTTGATGGCAGCATCTATTGCGACTCAAAATTAACGTCATCGCCGACGAATCATTGTTTAGCGCTTTTCTCATATGTCCCCCTTTCTTTTTATATTTTCACCTTTGTTTACAAGATCCTCATCGAAACAAAATAAACAAGTTATTTTCAGACACAACCACAACGTAGAAGCAAATATCATCTTTGGTAGAAGTATCAGGAACAACATTTTGACATTGATAATTTCAATATGATATCAGCACTCTCTAACAAATGTACTGCAGAAAGTTTTCTTTCAGACGCGAGTATTTCTTAAGAAATAATTTAAACTTTCATTTATTTCTGTATCTACTCGTTTTCTTTGACTGGATTTGTGGAGGACAGATTTGAACCTTCAGTAACAATTGGTACATTCCGCCTCACAGTCGATTACTTTGTTTTGGAGGCTTTGTCGTGAAAATGGGGATTTTACAGATTTGTTATGCCTCGTCTCCGTAGACTACACGGAAGTCCTCCTTAAAATCCATCAAAACTCCTCATTGAGAGAGAGCATTCAAATTGACACCAATGTGTCACTGACCCATCGGGGAGGCGAGGTAACATTTCCTGGAAGGATTGTCAGTCAGACGTTTCCCAAATGTCAATGAAGGAGAGAAGTTGGGGTTCGCTCATAATGAATGTAACAATAACAACCCATGCACAGCAGGGAAATAGAAGAACTCCTGCAGTTAACTGTGAGTGGGCGGATTTAATTTTTGAGCATAATTGGAAATCCATTGGACCTTACACGATGCAATACAGGCTAAGTAGTTGCGCACGAGAGTAACGGTTTTGTGCCAGGAAGTATGAATGGAATGATTTGAACAATTACCATTTACTTTGGAGATAGATGCAACTGTGTCGCTTGCCGGGATGATGATATATATTCTCTAGTGTAGAAGGAAAGTTGCTATCGCTATGATAGTTGACTGTCGAGTAACACGACAAATATGACGACTCGATTTGCTTTTTTTTGTTTCTATCCTCAATTTTAAAAGTAGTTTATGTTTTCCTATTTACTTCCTGAGACAAGTCTTTGTCTTCCCGACTTTTAGAATGCATTATTTGATTATGATTATATTCTTTGTAATGCAAAATGACATTTGAAAAGCGGGCAAAACAAGATGCTCACGTTGAGTGCTCTTGCACTTTAATCCGTGTTTGTCACAGCAGCAGTGATATTTGTTTGGTTTGGTTTTATCCACCAAATCAGAATCATACTCAGTCCAAACGAACCACATTCGCCGCGACTGCAGCAAATATCCTCAATACTTTGTCCCTCCAGAAGTGGTCACTTGAAAAGAAGCCCAATGCAGCAAGGGTTTGGTATTGGCCCACCATTAGCTCAAACTCGCTTCTGCGCATCGATCTAGCCAGAGGGGGCCTTTACATGAGTGTTATGCCTCCAGCTCAGTCGCCCACTGGGTGCCTTTGAAAACTCCATCGATCAGCCCATGAATGCGTAAAGGTTAAAGGAGAGGACGGCGTTTGCCGCGAGAACGGTCACCAGTTGAATCGGCAAGACGGAGATTTCTAAAAGCGGCTCGATCTGGCGCCAGTCCTTCCCAGACCTCCGTGTCTGGGACCATTTCTCAGTGAAGTCCTAATGGGCCGTCACTCGCCCCCGGTCGTGCGATAGGCCAGAAAACAGCCGGCGGAAATGCCTTTCAAGCGTGCCATGTTGCCTTGACAACTGCCACGTGATCCTCCCTGGTGTACCAGCAGCGGTGCCTTGCCCTCGCGTTGTCAGAGACACTAGTATCTCGCGAGGATTGGCAAGGAATGCAAGGAAAGCGCGAGCTGAGTGCGTTGAGCACTGGTCCTCGCTTGGAGGGAGGCGCTAGCTTCCAGGAGGAGACTTCGAAGATACTAAGCCGCGGCACGTGGGGAATTCAAAATGGCGGAGACCGTGCCAGTTGGGATGTTCACACACAGCAGTGCCTGTAATGTACGCGTGACTGTCTGAGAATGGAAAACAATTATGTACAAAGTAATATTTGCTGTCCTAATGATGATTTGTTAAATTTTCTAAGTATATAAATATGATATTACCAGACAAACATTGTAGGCACCTTTTTTATCATAGCACACACGAAGGAGCGTCAAAATGCCATTAATGAACGCTCTCTAAATGTAGTCTTATCAATTCATCCGAAGCGCATCGAGGCACAATCTTTTTGGCAAAATTATCTGCATGATCATCGGGGTTGCTTTTCTTTAATAAAGTTCCCGATCCATTCTAGACGTCACCATGTTATGTTGAATTAAGTGAGAAATGCTGTGCTGTCTGCATAATCAGTTACTTCGTATAACAGCAATTTCTGCATCAGCTCTCGCCTGGACGCAGCCGTGTTCTCTCGGACTTCCGTCTTGTCAATTGATAACTGGGCGTTGCCCAAAGACCATACCAGTGTTTTATCTACCGACTCGCTCGCGAGAAATTCCACGCGAATTAGGAAGCGCGCCCATGCGTAGTGGGTTGGCGGTTTGAGAGCACCAGGACGAGTGTCACGCGTGAAGGGTATGACCTACTACAACAAAGCATTTTCCCGTTGTGCCATGCGACTGCATTTCCTCGAGGAAGAGGCGAATTATACGAGCAAATTGGCCGCTCACGACGGCTGGCGTGTACGATATATCCATGACCAAGGCTGGACTACGAGGTGTGCCTTATACGGGGGTTGCGATTGCGATTTGAGCATGTACTTTTTTGCCATAGGCGTGTTTAATTTTTTTTAAAGTAAAATCGTGTCAGAGAAACGAGTCTGCTTTATTGAAACATCGTTTACATATCTAGGCGATATTAGGATCCAGGTTGACTATTCTAAGCAAAATAGTCAAATGTGAAAAATCAGCGTAAATCGCTGAACAGTATAGCAGCAATCTAACCCAAAGCTTAATTCAGGGATTATCTATTGTATTCCGAGTCTATGCGTTTGCACAAACACGTGTGCATCCACACATTTGTGCTCTTGTTCAGTTTCGTTGATATAACTTCGAGCTTTGGTATCCTAGTTGCGCGAGATAGTGTTTTCGGCGTGATGCATGTCACGGCCGGAAAGAGTTTTGATGTAGTTCTGTGTAGATAATGAGCCCGATTGTCTACAGACGTAGGACAGAAGAGAACTTGTCAAAACAATGCCACACCAGATAAGATCAAATGTAACAATTTTGATAACGTAAAAATAGCAAAGAACTATTTAATTCAAACAAGAATCACGCACTTTCAAATTCGCCAATTCTAATATGCCAGAAAACTCGCAGACAGTAAGTCCACAACAAACCCGTCCAAATACCACACATCAGTTCCAACAATACTTCAATAAAACTACAAACTGCACAACAAAACTCTTCACGAACTTTAACCCTAGTCAATGTCGACCACCATCTCCAACTCGCCAACCGTGACGGTACTGCACTGAGGTCAAGCAGCCTCCAGGGGCATATCGCGCCTCGCGGACGCACGGACCACACACACAAATACACCGAGTCTTGCCGTACTAGTAGCTTGTCGTTGTCAGTGTTCCACAGACTTCCGCAGGCACGGCACGATGAAGACGAGATGAAAACAAAACTGGCCTCCGGACCTTCACGATGTCACAGCCAGAGTCTTCTGTGGAGAGATCACCCTCGACTACCTCCTCTTTACAACACTGGTAAAGAGGACAGCAAGCCAATACCAGGTCTTTCTACCTGGGCACGACCGGCCCCCTGAGAAACTGCTCAGAAACACACAGTATATGTCGAAATATTGTACCAACCCCCAATACCCCGATAGGAAAAAACTAACCCTTTATGTAGGATCGCAGAACACTAAATCCATTTACACAAAACATGTTTTGCACATGCCGTCGCAGGACAACTCAAACAACACGTGCTGCAACGCCTAAAAAATGTCGTCAGCAAGTGCTGACGTTGCATAACGCTTAAAGTTACATCATGCCGTACTATATTAATAAAACAAACAAGAAGTGGACGTAACGTCACAGTACATATTTGAGTCGTGACAATGTCGTTGAAGCATTAGGTTAGTGTCTGACAAGTTTACTACTCGGAATGTGAGCTTGTAAATTATATTACTTGTGGCAAGTGGATCAAAGTACTTACGGTAAAAGAACCTTAATTTTAAAAACTTCATCTGCATCAAGTATGTATATCTGTTTGTGTGTTTTTTTTTTGCAATGCTTCCATTCGAAGTGAATAGACTTGTAGAAAACCACGCACAAAATCTACGGACGTATTGTAACAAAGTTGCACGACTTGATGTGCTGCGCAACTGCAATCAGAGAGCCGAATACCTGCAGGAGACGTACAGAGACATGGTTCAGCACCCGTGT
The DNA here is from genome assembly GCA_034096865.1 of Theodoxus fluviatilis. Lineage (NCBI taxonomy): Eukaryota > Metazoa > Mollusca > Gastropoda > Cycloneritida > Neritidae > Theodoxus > Theodoxus fluviatilis. Next base: position 107,234 of record JAWQFJ010001297.1, read on the forward strand.
TGGGACTACATGTAGACCCTCGGCCTCCCTGCTTCCGTCCGGGTGCCGTTGCTACTGAGCTTCCGAGATCTGCAACGCAATATACATGAGTGTATCATGTCGAGTTTGCACGACCTTCTGTGTTAGGGGATGTGAATATAGTAAAATACACATAAAAAATTGTTTCGTAAATATTGAATGTTGCGGGTAGGCAGAAAGATGAATAACAGCATCCACAAGCTGCCGCCACTGATCCCTGTTTGTCTCCTGCAGCTGTTCCTCGCTCTCCCCAACCTCTTACAGGGTGAGGGCAGGTCCACAGTTGCTCCCTACGGCATTCGTCAGGGGCAAATAACTTGGAAAGTCTTGACTAGATTTGCTCTTGCTCTCACCAGCTCTAGTGATTTTCGTGATCGGTGGTCTTGAATAAGCTACATGTATAAAGGCTGATGGCTCCGTTCTTCATCATCATCGCTCATTCTGAACATCAGAGCGATCTGGTCGGCCAGGCTACAGTAACCTTCATTCACTGGATGGTTTCATTCAAACAGGTTTGGGAGAACTGCACCCCTGGTCAAACACAAAGCAGCGCCCATGTATGTGTCTCACGTGCAGTGACATCCAAAACCGTTTCCTGGGCCCCCGCTTGAACGTTGATTGGGATTTTAGAAATGTTCTGATGGTTTGGCCCCGACGTATCTCCAACACATCTCTCCACAGAATAAACCACCAGGTCTCCACTGTCTCCTGCAGCTGTCCTGCTGAAACAGCAGAAAGCAGTCAAGTGCAGATTTGAACAGAGGGTATTTTTCTATGCTTGGCCTCTTGCCTGGAATGCCCTACCTGTAAAACTTCTATCATGCTTGAAGTTGAATGCGTTTAGACAAGATCTAAAAGCGTCTTTATCAACTACTACAAGTCCCCCCTGATAGATGTGCGCTGCAAGCGACTCAGTAGGAGTCGAAACCAGCGCTGTTACGAGTGATGATGGGGGAGAGAGAGAGAGAGAGAGAGAGAGAGAGAGAGAGAGAGAGAGAGAGAGAGAGAGAGAGAGAGAGAGAGAGAGAGAGAGAGAGACAGAGAGAGAGAGAGAGACAGAGAGACAGAGAGAGAGACGGAGAGACGGAGAGACAGAGAGAGAGATAGGGAGAGATAGAAAGAGAAAGAGATAGAGAGATAGAGAGAAAGAGAGAGAGAGAAAGAGAGAGAGAGATGATGATGATGATGATGATGATGATGATGATGATGATGATGATGATGATGATGATGATGATGATGATGATGATGATGATGATGATGATGATGATGATGATGATGATGATGATGGTGGTGGTGGTGATGGTGGTGGTGGTGGTGGTGGTGGTGGTGGTGGTGGTGATGGTGGTGGTGGTGGTGGTGGTGGTGGTGGTGATGGTGGTGGTGGTGGTGGCGGTGCCATGGCGCTTGGAACGCACTTCATGTAATGCTGGGGGCCTTCGGCTGCGGACAGGAGCCCTGCAGGCCAGAGACGGTTTGGAAGACCCCAAGTCACGTAGACTCTATGGCCAAGTGTGCCATCACCAGTCTCGATCGATTCTAATCCACATCTGGCCTTGCCCACGATGCCATCGATACAATGAGTGGAACGGGACGCGCCAAGTGATGAACGGCCTGGCTGGAAGAGATTTTCAGATTCGACGCCAGCACGCTTCCCAGACTCCAAGATATCGGCAGGTCAAACCCCAGTGTGTCTAGTGCGGCTGGCAGTCGTCGTCTCGGAAAGCACTGTTCTTACTGATATCTTGCCCAAACAGAAGCAAACTCTTCCAGTATACTTTTAGATTAATCATTAGTGCATGCTTTGGAAGCATCGTGCAAGCATAATCGCTTTTATTGAAAAATCATGTTCATATATAGCTTTAGCGGACATGTAAATTTTAGCTTGTTGTGGTCGTCCAGGCAACGCAAGCTGAGGATGTCTGGGCTGACGTCACAACACTGGAAGAGACAGTGCACAAAACGCTGTCTGCTCGCTGTACCTAGTCTATTCATGACGTTGGCATTCGACTGTTTCATGTAACAATGGGTTTATATACGTTGCTCTGATTGTGGATTAACATCTTCTCCTGTGGATTTGAATACAACAATGTCCGGTTCCAACCATGGAGCTCGATGCACGTGTATTGTCTAGCCCACGAATACAACGTACGGCCATAGCCGTTTGATGTCCCTCTTACCAGATGGAATTCATGTCTCCCCAGCTATGGACGCCTCCTCCAGCTCGATCCTGTAGGACTGGTTTCAATATTGATCACTTTTGATCTTGGGTATACGATCCCAAACTCGAAATATATAATACTTATCAGTTTGCATGATCACTACTCACACTGGAGGTTGCGTAGACGAGAGGTACTGAAGCAGTACCATCTCAGCTCAACGGGCTTTTTAAATTGATTTTTTTTCCCTCAGCTGGAACACACGAAGTTTTCGGATTGTACAGAAGGGTAGTGAACATAATCGATTCTGTCCAGATAAGAATGTACACATCTATTTCTTGTGTCCGTAAAAACAACGAATAAGAAAAGAAGCGTGACATTTTTTAATAGGCATAGATATTATCCCTCCAGGTTTACTGGAGGTCCTACAGACTTTATCTGTCTGTGTGTGTGTGTGTGTGTGTGTGTGTGTGTCTGTCTGTCCCGTCTCCACGGCCTATATCTCAAAAACTACTGGACGGATTTCCTTGAGATTTTGCACACTGACTGGAAGTTAGGTCCCATTCAATATTATCAAATTTTCAGAATCGAGGTTTGAAAAGAAAGTGACTTTTTTACATTTTGGTGTTTCATTGAACACCGGCCTATTCCTCGCAAGATCTCGCGACGTTCCTAGCGTAAGCAACGCACCCTGGTTAACCACCTGCCGTCATCACGCATGCATTCTTCCCCGCAAAGCAGTCAACATTGTGTTTCCCTGCAAGGGTTCGCTGAAAGCAGGCAAAGAACCATCTGTGCAAATAAAGCTTCCTTTTCGTTTCGACAACAGGAGACTCAAACTGGCTCCATCTGTTGGTCATCGTGTGAAAGTACTGGTTGTCGTGGTTCACTTCCTCAGATCCCCCCCCCCCCGGGTTGGGTAAAAGAAGATAACTCCAGCGCATATCTCTACGCGGTTCGTACAGGGAGAATAACTATGAAAATCGAGACTTTACTTGCTGTTACTTTAACTGCCTCTGGTGGTTTTTCGTAGACACCGGCCTTACATAGCCTACGAAGGCAAATAGGCCGTAAAACTCCATTCATTCATTCACTCATCCATTCAGTCATTTGGGAGAAATTAATATCTTTCTCTCACAAACTTTCATTTTTTTCTTGAGTGAAGCCAAGAAACAAGCTTCCGCAACACACCAAGAAAAGAGATAATATCTTAGTCTGGGAGCTGCTATAAATGTGTCATACTCTTTGTGTGTGTGCCACTACTGAGTTGAGTACAAACATATTCTCTGCAGAATTCGCACAAAGGATCCCGAGGAATAATGGCTTGCATTTCTCTGACACCCACGATCTTGTCAGCTGAAAAAACGGTCACGTTTCGCCTCGTCCAACGAGAAACGCAGTAACGAGTTACGCATGAGTATGTCATTCTTTCGTTAGAGGTGACTCAAGACATGAGGTCAGCAACCTTTGAAGCTTCATCAATCAACAACACCGACGCGCAAAGACCGACCGCCATCTTGGAAACGTTCTCGAAAGACCGCGCCTGCCGGAGACACCGTGGACGACTGATGGAGAAACGAGCGCAATAAATATATCAACGGCCGGTGCCTCCTCCAGAGGTTTATTTTCAGTGGGAATGATGGAAGACATTAAAGCCAGGTCCTGGGCGGACAGGCCAATGTCGCGGTTACCAGTCTGCAAGAGGGATTCAGGTTTGCAGGCAGTTCCCCTTGCATGACAAAGGCCCATCCACCAGACCGAAGGGGGAATGGGATTTGCTAATGTAGAAAATAAGGGGGTGGAGGTGGGCGTGTGGGTGATGGGTAGTGGGGAAGAAGGAAGTGATTTGCAGTGACGGGTGGACAGAAAATGCAGAGGTAAAGGTAAAAGGTGGAAGCAGAACTTTCGGAATGGGTGAAACAGAGAGGACAAAAGCAGTTCACGAACAACAATGAATGAGAAGGCTGAATGGGAATGAAGGAGATGAGCGGTTGGGTGAGGCGGAAGACAGAAAAGATTTCAAAAGTTTTAGAAGAAAGTATGGTCAGAAGTATAATCAGAAATATATGAGAGAGAGAAAGAGAGAGAGAGAGAGAGAGAGAGAGAGAGAGAGAGAGAGATGAATAAATAAATGTAAAAACAGGCAAACGCAAAGACAGACAGAAAAGCACACACCCAGACATCAAAGATATGAGTTGAAGCTTCCGTGAGCTCTCAAAGATAATATAAATACTCTCCATTTATGCATAATGTGTACACCAACATGGTTGTATGAAGATTCATCTGTGAAATTAAGCCATTTTCACGTCGATACTTTTCCTCTCGGTTTACGCTCGTAAAGCAAGCTAGAATTATGTAAACATCTTAAACATTTACTTTAAAATTGCAGCAATAAACTCTTTTAAGTAGAGATGTATGCAATTTGGAAGCTTGTCAATAAATTTTTTATCTTTGCTGTGGAGAGACGGATGAATTGATGTCGAGATTCATTGATTCCTCTGCAACAGGTTATCAACTACGCTGATTTCTGAGATTGATTTTGAACAGATGCCATGCAGTTTGTGATCAGCTGCTAGTTCTCTTCTGATTTTGCTTTCAAGTTAAAGTTGCATTACTCCCAGATGGTTTCTTCTTAGCTGCAGTTCTTAGCAGCACACGTCTTTCCAGGAGGATAGTATCTCTTACATTTTGTGCCACGATTGCAGATTTTGTTCCAATACTTCATTCAAGATGGCGTCCATTTTTGTCACAGATTTGCGTACATCTGTCACTGGAGTCGATGATAGGAGGGTTCTCGTCTGATATTCATGAGCTTGTTCTGTCTGTCCTCTGTTGGGCTTCAGCTCTGCAGTGTCTCTGAGGACAGAATGAGCGACAATTCAGGCACATAATGCCAGAAAATGGATGTCTCGAAAGGCAATATGCATAGAGAACATTTGAAATGGAAGTGCTCTAAAGTCCGTACGTCGCGGGTTTGTTGTCGGCCTGAGGTTCTTGAACTTGCTACATCTGAAGTAGGGCTTCCGTTCTTTACTGGCAGACTCCCCAAAGGATTCTGCAGATGACAGTTTCAAGAGCTGAGGTTCTGAGGACACCCCTTGTGATCTTGCAGTAATGTGAGACTGAAGCCATTTTGTAACGGATTTAGACCAAACGTGTTTAATTTATAAAAGAACCGTTTCGTAAGGAACACGTTTAATAGCTTAGATCGACTCAAAGAAAGACAATGATGCAAACCATTTAGATCTTCTTGGTGGCACAGAGCCAATTATTGTTATTGTAGCGAAGTGAAATTTGTGCACGATGCTACTGCTGCCCTAATCCAGACTGGAACTGGTGACTACTCCTTTTCCTGCAGGTGATAGTGCAAAGTGTCTTGCTGTCCTCCAGTTGTTCAGTCATTCAGAATTTAACATCTCGTGTCTGGATGGGCACGGTAATAATATCAGAGCAGCATCATGATCAGGATCCTTGATGGGTGAAACGTCACAAGACAAGACAAGCATATCTACCCACTTCTACCTTTACATCGTGCAGTTTTGGCACATTGGTGGTTTAAAACTCCAGATTGTATGCAGGGTCGGAGGCCAAAGTCAGAGTCTCCTTCTCGATTCTACTTCGGTACCAGCTTTGCCTTACGCCCGCAGGGAAATTGTGTGAGAAGACATTTATTATTGGCCTTGCTCTTTGGGAACTCACTGTGCTGGTCGTTTATTGGTTCACGTCTGTTCAGACATGTTCCCTTGTGAAGTCGCTTGGACATTCCTTCGACACCGAACAAATCTACTTCGCTGACTTTGTTTGGGGAGGCTAAAAAATGTGGTCTTGTGGTGAAGAACAGTTCTTCATGCTTGGCCACTTTCGCCCCGCAGATATTGCTGATGCTGACTTCTGCTATTTATCCCAAGTTCTTTTATTGGACCATGGTAAAACTGCATTGTTGGATTTTGGATGATGAAAAAAAGATACACCTTAACATTAATGCAGTAAAGTTTATATTCTTTTTAATCAAGCGTTTTGCTAAGAGACTTACACCACAGAAAGACTGCTCATTCCTTCTTTCCCAAATTTCGCATTGCTGCAATAAGTGTTGCCTCATAGTATCCTCCATCTACTGCACAGGAATGCAAACAATTTTATTGTGATCTACTATCACTGTACTTTGACATGAAATCAAACATTTTTCTCTGCCAATCTCATATCTGCTGCCCTTGAAACACGTTGATAACCTACGATCTGTGATTGATGTGTCAGGTGCGCCTCTGTATCACTCCTACCTTATCAGTTCTTACTGCATTTCATTGTGATAGAATGATTACCTACACCACGGAGGGTATGTTCTTCATGCGATTAATGCGTGCGTGCATGCGTGCGTGCGCTATTCTGTGTGCAAAATAGCTCAAAATGTTTACCTCGGATTCTGAATAAATTTGCTGAAAGGTCAGAGTTTTGTTCAAGGAACAATCCATTGAATCTTAGAGGTTATCTGTCATCTCCTTTTGGAGTTACAACCATAAAGAGATTTTAGCCGCAAGCCGCCATATACGTTCTTGTAATGAGGAAATAGGTTTTCGGGGGTGTCTCACCTGAGAGAGGCTTGGTTTTTGCTGGTGCGTTGGGGTGGGGGTGGTGGTCCAGCGACTGTGTAAAGATTGAAGTGGGGAGTTTGGAGTGAGTGGAAGTTGAGTTCTGCCCCAGGGTGTTGAGCGGTGTTCGCTCTGAGATGTGAGTAGTGGCGAGTAAAAATAGGCCGTGAGTTGGTTGTGAGAAGATGGCTATATCAGAGAGCGCAAGAAGGCAGAGATAGAGATCGGTCCGCCTACTGAGTAAGAGGAGGAAGACGAAGCACAGAAGAGGGAAGCGGACGAAGCAGAGAGAAGAGGAGGCGAAGCGCAGAAGAGAGAAGCAGATGAAGAGAAGAGATCGGCTCCACACACAGCAGAGACGGGCAGAGAGAGAGAGAGAGAGAGAGAGAGAGAGAGAGAGAGAGAGAGAGAGAGAGAGAGAGAGAGAGAGAGAGAGAGAGAGAGAGAGAGAGAGAGAGCGGGCAGTGTTGGAAGGTTGGTGCGAGTTTTACACGGGTCGATAGCATTTTAACTTGTTGAGGGCTGACCTACGTGTTTTTATGTTTTTATATAAGAAGGCTGACCGAAATTTTACTTGTGCTGTTCATTTTACCCGTTGGGATTTGAGTATGTGAAGAATAAATGTAATTTTATAAGATTGGGTTATTTAGGATGTTGTGATTGAGCCATATACAAATGTAACATTTTTTATTATTTCTTTTCTACCCCTGTCTGTTACGGGCATGTTTTATGTTGAAATATAAAGACTTGTAAGTAACCCGGGACCTGTTTTATTTCGTTTTTGTGGATCCCCGTAACGGTTCTATACTCAGAGACCGATAGTTGTTAAACCATACAGAGATTTTAGCCGCAAGCCGCCATATACGTTCTATACCGATAGTTCTTATAATCATTTGACGATAAGACATTACCCAAACAATTCAGATCAAAAAAAAGTTCACTTGACGACTAGATCCTTTTTTGACCAAAGACAAATGATAGCTTCTCGCACACTTGCACGTTCTTTTAAGGTAGTGTGATACCAAGATTTTAAAAAGTCATTTTTGTATTTAGAATATGGCCGGAAATATATTTGTGTATCACTTTGTAGTAAATTTAATGTAAGATGCTTTGTTTCTGGGGAAAATATGTATGGTATAGTTTACAAAATAGGAAGAAGGTCACCAAGTGTCAGCTGTCATAATGAGGAAATGAGAATTTAAAATGCAATTTTCTCAGTTTCCAGCTTTTCACCTTTATGTGTTAGATATCAGACATCATATCTCTGTGTTCTAAAGTATGACTTTCTTGAAAATTGGCATGTTTGGTTCATACAATCTGCTTCATGGGATAATAATCATAATCAAAACTGTTTCTTCCTGAATGTCAACATCACAGGATCTTGAATACGTAATTAGTGACTCATATCATGTACCTTTAGATGTGAAATTGTGTTAAAAGTTGTACTTATTTGGGGTCAGAATATGCTACGCTATGTACTTACTTCTGTGCAAAATTACAAGCTTCTATCATCAGCTCTTGTACAGGTATTATGTTTCAACAACTGGCAAATTTTTGTTTTATCGGCAACCATATTGGAAAGCTAATTAGCGTAATTTATGGAAACATCACAGGTAGACAGCACTTTAAAAGTACTGCCTGTTGGGTGGGAAATTGGACAAAAATGATGGCAACTGGATACCACTACCTTAAGTTGGACCTTGACCGTCGGCTTATAGAACATAGACATCAACCTTTAATCAGACGCCTTTCTAGCTGACACCGACTTCATGCACTGTGTTTAATCAATGAGGAACGGGAGAAATGTATTGTCTACTGTCTGGAAACTGTGCTGAAAATAATGTAGTACACGTAACATATTTATCATTATAGTTGATTGGTAACACACACACTCACACACTCACTTGCTTGCTCGCTCACTCGCTAACTCACTCATTCACTCACTCACTCACTCACTCACTCACTCACTCACTCACTCACTCACTCACTCACTCACTCACTCACTCACTCACTCACTCACTCACTCACTCACTCACTCACTCACTCACTCACTCACTCACTCACTCACTCACTCACTCACTCACTCACTCACTCACTCACTCACTCACTCACTCACTCACTCACTCACTCACTCACTCACTCACTCACTCACTCACTCACTCACTCACTCACTCACTCACTCACTCACTCACTCACTCACTCACTCACTCACTCACTCACTCACTCACTCACTCACTCACTCACTCACTCACTCACTCACTCACTCACTCACTCACTCACTCACTCACTCACTCACTCACTCACTCACTCACTCACTCACTCACTCACTCACTCACTCACTCATTCACTCACTCCACTCGTTCACTCACTCACTCACTTACTCACTCACTCACTCACTCACTCCACTCGTTCGCTCACTCCACTCGCTCACTCACACATACACCCACAAGCACGCACACACACACACACACACACACACACACACACACACACACACACACACACACACACACACACAAACACACACACACACACAAACACACACCCACACTCACACTCACAGATACACTCACACACACACACACACACACAAACACACAAACACACACACATACATACACGCACACACTCAGACACACCACACACTCACTCTTACATACAAGCGCACACATACAGAATACGCACAAATATATACATGTCTCTTGGCACGAAAGCTTGCACCAAAGCACGCAGACACACACACACACACACACACACACACACACACACACACACACACACACACCATATTTTTGTCGTGTTTCCGAAAACCTTTTGTTTGACGCGGCAACGGACTGCACTACAGCAAGTCTGCTTTCTTTGCCCTCTACATTGCGTGACATCAATCCGAGCTCAGATCTGAGGCAGACATCCTTGCTTGCGTCGGGTTGCGGATTCCTCGTATGACCGGCTTCCAAAGAGAGCATCTCCTACCGTCTCACTCCTGTGTTTTTTTTCGTGATTGTAGCAGATATCTTTTGACGAGCCGGATTTTATCGATCCGGATGCTCTAGGATTAATCAAGATGAGGCTTCCAGCGTTCCGCTTCTCTTTCTCTCTGGGTCTATTAGAGCAGTTTCACCCAAGAAATATGTATGTTGTGATACGAAATCACTCCAAAGTATTATACTATCTCTTTCTTCTACTTTCCTAGTATACTCACATCGTGCCTTTCCATTTTACTAGCATGTTTGATTAAACCAGAAAAAAATGTGCTATTCTGCTTCCAAGCTATTCCGTGTACTTTTCCTCCTTACAGTCTAGCTGTCAAACTCCTTTCAATGTCTCTATTATTTACGACCGTTAAAACTTGTCGGAACACGAGATGACACCCTTAGTTATTGTGAATTGTAAACTGCTGCTCGAACAGAATCCAGTCATGGACAGGCTGACGTCAACAGCGTTTAGTGGCCAGCGGAGGGATGTAGTTTGGGGGAGACGTGTAGTGACCAATGCGTGGACACTTCGTCATCTGAGAAGTAGCGGGGAGTTCGACCAGACTGAGAGATTATCCCCACTTCAGTCTCAGCTCGTGGCTTGGGGATGAGGAGAAGGCTTGGAGCTTGCCAGACCCTTGCTGGAACGCGTCCTTGCTGAGTCCCAGCTTTTCTGAAACCCGACGTGGCTGTGAGAAGTAAGTGGACACAGTCATGCTCTTAGCAACAGAAATAACATGTAAGAAAAGATTTCCTTCATGACGTAGTTGCCCATATTCATCGAACGAATAACTTTTCCCAGCGTAGATCTTGTTCAAGACATTTGAAGAATACAGGGATTCTAAGAAAGTGTCGAGCTTCTCGTCAGCTAAAAGATTCAAAAGCAGAGGCTTCGAAGATTCCTGGAGGATCATTCTGATATGTTCCATTTGAATGATTGTCATCACGTAACCATCTTATTTTGTACAGTACATCCCACTTCGAAATGCTGCAAGTCTACATCTCGAATGATTCATCTAACTGATGCCTGAGTATGGTTTGGATTTTTGTATGCAAGTGTCCCCCTGTGGGTTGGGGACAAGAGCACACCCACCGCGTTCCCTTACGCGATTCGTATGAAGCGAATAACATAGGGGAAAATTGACTTGATTTGCGCTTGCTTTAACCTGTCCCGATATGTTCGTTAACAATGGCCTTACATAGCCTACAAAGACCGATAGGTCGTATAACTTGATTCATTCATTCAGGCATTCATATAGTTTGTGTGCAGGGAGGGATTAAGGATAAAGGGCGGGGAGGAAGAGGGGGCGGGAAATGGGCCACCTTTTCCTAGAGGATGATCATGATGTTCCCGCATTATCTAGAAGGTTGTCTCTGAAGAGTAACGGGAGGCCAATGCTAACTACGAATATATGCCTACTGATGCCCGGCATCAAAGGAAATAGTTGGGACTCCCCATGAGGAATGCACAGTAGGTTCCTCAGATGAAAAGACAGCAAGGAAGTAACATATCTGATGACTAATCAGCCGTGATGGACACGGACGGCTGCGCTTTTACTGTTCCTCCGAGTTGCCTGGCAACGAAAAAACGATTTTCATCGTTGCAGAAATCAATGTCTAAATCTATCTCTAGAAGATGAGCATGCAGAAGTATTGCACAAGTCCTTGAAATTTGTCTGCCAGAATGTTGGTATGTTACGGACAAAAATCGCGATAGAAACCTTAACGTTTTTGCTGTACATATATAAAATGCTCTTACTCATGACTGTCAAGAAGTGCCAGTATGTCTTTCTTCGGTATACATGTATAACTACAGCGAAGGAGACGTTGGGCACTTGGTATCGTCTCTAAACTTTCTCTCTTTCATCCCTCATTTCATTGTATAATAGATGTCCACTCACTCACTCACTCACTCACTCACTCACTCACTCACTCACTCACTCACTCACTCACTCACTCACTCACTCACTCACTCACTCACTCACTCACTCACTCACTCACTCACTCACTCACTCACTCACTCACTCACTCACTCACTCACTCACTCACTCACTCACTCACTCACTCACTCACTCACTCACTCACTCACTCACTCACTCACTCACTCACTCACTCACTCACTCACTCACTCACTCACTCACTCACTCACTCACTCACTCACTCACTCACTCACTCACTCACTCACTCACTCACTCACTCACTCACTCACTCACTCACTCACTCACTCACTCACTCACTCACTCACTCACTCACTCACTCACTCACTCTCACGTCATCTTTCATTTGCATACTCATTTGTTTGAGGAATAAACTCACAAATCTAAACCTTGCTAACATATCCGCAGCCCATGCATCTATTCAAGCGCCTGGGTTGCAATCCGCGCTGAGGATTTCATGAATAGGAATTTCTTCAATGGACAGTGTGGTCGTGATTCAAAGCACGGATGGAGGCGGTCGCTGCCTGGAGTGCGCTTCCACCGTCATTTAGAACACAACACTTGGCTAGAGACACCTGATACCTTTGTCATCAGCCAGAAACCGGCTTTCATGATTTACTCCAGCAGCTCTATAGCGGTTGATGTATGCATGGATGTGTGGATGAAGCTTTACGGCCTCTCAACCTTTATAGGTTATGGGCAGTCATTGACAGTCAAAACCACTGGTAGTTGTTGGATCATGGGCCAAACTCTATTTTCCTTGTCATTTGCCTCATTGGAACTCAGAGGAATTCCTAAATATTTAGTTCATGCACGTGTGTCTTGAGATCCTGAAGGATGACAGAAAGCAGAATATGGTTGTTCTCCAGAGCCCCTCGTAGCTTACATGGTTGATTGGGGCCATTCCTGACTGAGCTTCGAAAGCCCAGCAGCCTGGGCTCCAAGCTGATGAGGAGGTCATCCAGTGGCTTTGAACGTATGCTGTCCTCGAGTATTTAAAATCCCCATGCAAACGCATGTGAAACAAGGCCTGAATGATTTGAAGTTCAACTTTTGACGCACGCACGCGTAAATCTTAAACACCCGTGCACACACGTCACGCACACAGACACGCACACAGACACACACGGACACACACACACACACACACACTCACACACACACACACACACACACACACACACACACTCACACATACACACACACACACACACACACACACACACACACACTCACACACACACACACACACACACACACACACACACACGGACACACACACACACACACACACACACACACACACACACACACACACACACACACACATTCAGATCTCTGGATCCAGGGGTTGTGACTGAATTTACTATAGACGTTTGACTAATGTGTAATGCATGCATGTCCTGATCGTTGTCGTGTCAGCTTGTCAGCAGGGTCACTGCGCACTTTACGACGCCGTTGTCATGGAGATCCCCAGATCACTCTGCATCGCCACCTGTCCTCACTGAAGCTGCGCAGAAACACAGCCTGTACCTTGGGACTGTTAGTGTATGCAGATCGAACCCTTGAAGGAGGCTTCATTTGTCGACCCTCTCCCATTTCTGGCTGCTTTCTTCCTCCATTAATCAAGCACACGAGTCCTTTGCTGTGGTGCGCCTCCAATCAACGCCACTTGCAGCTTCCGGCAGGCCTCCAAGACGGTGAAGGAAATTGGCACGCAAGGAAGTGGCTGTCTCTTTAGGGATGTTGTATTCCTGCAAGCGTAGTTGGACCTGTGTTCCAGACTAGGCTGCACGTTCTCCATCACAGCTGTCAGTCGTCACCGGAGAGGGACTCGTTATGAAGGAACAGCTTCGCAGACAGCCGGTCTTGGACAAGGAAGAGAGTAGGCGGAGGATGTAGTGATCACGAAGCAGCTCCATCATCATCAAATCAGGCGTGAGCGGTGATTGATTACAGTAGATTAGCAGTCTGCCCACGCTAAGGATTAGGCCTTGCCAGAACAACAACCTTCCATTCTCATCATTCGTCTGCTGCCTTTTTCTCTTCCTGCTGCTGCTTCTGCTTCTTTCTTCTTTTGTTGCTTCTGTCTCTTCCTCATATAACCTCCATCTCCACCTCCCACTACTTCTGCCTCTCCTCTTTCCTGCTTTGTCCCCTTCCTATTTCTGCCTTTCATTCATCCTCTTCCTTTATCTGCTCTTCCGTCCTTCTGCTTCCATAATCGCCACTTCCACTGTCTGCTTCAGTATGCTTCTGTCCTGTCTTCCTCCTGCCTCTGTCTCGTTCTCCTCCTGCTTCACACCTTTCCTTTTTCAGCTCCCTCTGCATGCTGGTGAGGTGGATTGAATTGTAACGTACGAAGTAATGTAATAAAAGAAGAATGAGTAAGAATTACTAAGCAATAATCAGCCATACTAAAGTAATAGAAGAATAATCATGAAAAATAAGTTATATAATACGACGATATCATACATAATAATAATAATAATACCATCTAATCTCATACTCGCAATTGATAATCTGCTAATAATAACAAATAACACATTAACACTATAACACTACACCCTCACCCATACAAATCCGCCCTCTATCATAATAAATAATCATACATCTCCTCGCATCATACTCAGGCAAATCCTCCTCCTCCTCATCTCTTCTCCTCTCCTTTCTCCTCCTTTCCTCATCCTCTTTCCTCCTCTCCTCCTGTTCCTCGTGCTTTTCCTTCTGTTTTCACACTTTGTACTTCTCCTTGGTTCGAGGAGGAGGAGGAGGACGGGTAGGAGGAGGACGGGAGGAGGAGGACGAGAGGAGGAGACGAGGAGGAGGAGGAGGAGGAGGAGGCGGAGGAGGAGGAGGAGGAGGAGGAGGGGAGGAGGAGGAGGAGGAGGAGGAGGAGGAGGGGGAGGGGGAGGGGGAGGAGGAGGAGGGAAAACATACGAGCCTAATCTGCTTCAATATGATCACATACGATAGCTCAAGCGACATGGCGGTGTTTACTGTAGCAGCAAGAGGAAGACTACGCGCGTGTTTCATCGATTGCCTTCGCATGAAATTGCCTGACCTGTCATTCTCATCTTCCATGATGATATCGCGATCGCAAGATTGGTCCATAACCACGTCGCTGTCTGAAAACAGGTCGTGGAAGAAAAATCACCCTACCCTATTTTTTTTCCCAAGGGAAAATTGCCTGTCGAGGGAATAGCTGGAAGAAATGGAGACATAGCACTCGAAGGAGTAATCAACAAGGAAGCAGTCCACTCCCGCTCTCTGCATCTCTGCCTCTTCAGAATCGTCATGAGTGAGGGATTCGGTCGTAAGTATTCAGTTTGCTTCCTTAGTTCCTGTGATTGCCGCCTACCTCTGCTGGCATGTGCACCCTCGTGTACCTTTCATGGGAAAGTGTACACACCCAGAACTATCTCTCTTCGATCGGTTCAAGATGAGAGCGTGCGTGCGTGCGTGCGTGCGTGCGTGCCTGCGTGCGTGTGCGCGTGTGTGTGTGTGTGTGTGTGT
This sequence comes from Theodoxus fluviatilis, assembly GCA_034096865.1. Classification (NCBI taxonomy): domain Eukaryota; kingdom Metazoa; phylum Mollusca; class Gastropoda; order Cycloneritida; family Neritidae; genus Theodoxus; species Theodoxus fluviatilis. The sequence continues at coordinate 122,422 of JAWQFJ010001297.1, forward strand.
GTGTGAGAGAGAGAGAGAGAGAGAGAGAGAGAGAGAGAGAGAGAGAGACAGAGACAGAGAGAGAGAGAGTGCTTGTGCATATGTTTAAATGTGTGAGCATACCTCCCTCCCCTCTCTCTCTCTCTCTCTCTCTATCTATCTATCTATCTATCTATCTATCTATCTATCTATCTATCTATCTATCTATCTATCTATCTATCTATCTATCTATCTATCTATCTATCTATCTATCTATCTATCTATCTATCTATCTATCTATCTATCTATCTATCTATCTATCTATCTATCTATCTATCTATCTATCTATCTATCTATCTATCTATCTATCTATCTATCTATCTATCTATCTATCTATCTATCTATCTATCTATCTATCTATCTATCTATCTATCTATCTATCTATCTATCTATCTATCTATCTATCTATCTATCTATCTATCTATCTATCTATCTATCTATCTATCTATCTATCTATCTATCTATCTATCTATCTATCTATCTATCTATCTATCTATCTATCTATCTATCTATCTATCTATCTATCTATCTATCTATCTATCTATCTATCTATCTATCTATCTATCTATCTATCTATCTATCTATCTATCTATCTATCTATCTATCTATCTATCTATCTATCTACTATATCTATCTATCTATCTATCTATCTATCTATCTATCTATCTATCTATCTATCTATCTATCTATATCTATCTATCTATCTATCTATCTATCTATCTATCTATCTATCTATCTATCTATCTATCTATCTATCTATCTATCTATCTATCTATCTATCTATCTATCTATCTATCTATCTATCTATCATATCTATCTATCTATCTATCTATCTATCTATCTATCTATCTATCTATCTATCTATCTATCTATCTATCTATCTATCTATCTATCTATCTATCTATCTATCTATCTATCTATCTATCTATCTATCTATCTATCTATCTATCTATCTATCTATCTATCTATCTATCTATCTATCTATCTATCTATCTATCTATCTATCTATCTATCTATCTATCTATCTATCTATCTATCTATCTATCTATCTATCTATCTATCTATCTATCTATCTATCTATCTATCTATCTATCTATCTATCTATCTATCTATCTATCTATCTATCTATCTATCTATCTATCTATCTATCTATCTATCTATCTATCTATCTTATCTATCTATCTATCTATCTATCTATCTATCTATCTATCTATCTATCTATCTATCTATCTATCTATCTCTATCTATCTATCTATCTATCTATATCTATCTATCTATCTATCTATCTATCTANNNGGGAAAAGGGAACTGTATACAAATTATTCCTCATGGAAGCTTTAACACAATCAAGGAAAGTAAAGTAAGTAAAGTAATTATTTTTAAAAACGAAGTCTGCATTCAGACAGATAACGGTCGACTCTACATCGCACGTAGATAGGAAGCCAACCAGTATGCTTTTATTGTCATATGAACGTGAAGAGGTTGGTCTCTTTAAAATATAAGAATCTACTGGATAAAATATAACATTTTTTTAATCGCTGCTCTTCAATTCACGGGTATTCTGTTTGCTCCTGGATGGAGAGACATAACATGAGCCTAAGGAGTGTTTCCTGATTAAATCGCGATTTTTTTCATAAAAAACTTTATTCATTGAAAACGAAATATTGGACAAGAAGGAAAAATGGGGTGGGGATGTGAGAGGGTGGGGGGTGGCCAGGACCTGTAGAAAGTATCTTAATGATGAATGGACTTTTCACTTATGACACTTCTGCTCAGGTTAGGTTTACTCTGCACGGGCTATTGTGAAATGATGTGGATTCTAGTGATGTGACAAAGCGTTCAAAAGCAAAATTAACATCTTGACCTACGTCCCAGACTGCCCTTTTCTCCTTCAACTGCAAAGAAGAATTACGTTCAGTTTAAATTGTTTTAGCGTTCACATTTAAATATCCAACTCATCCGCACAATTTTTCATCGCTATCTGTCCCACGCTAATCTCACAAGACTCAGACGATTATCATTCACAGCAAAGGCGGAAATCATTCACCGATAAATCTAAAGTTGTGGGCACAAAGGGTGAAGGAATTACTGCCCTCAGACAGATGAGAGAAGGAGATACAAGAGTGCAACGACCGGCAGAAGCAGTTCGACTCATCACCATCAGCCGAAGCCCGTGGCTACTGGGCGTTCAGTAGCTAGCTAAGCCAGTGGGACCCCAGGGGCGGGTTTGAAAATAGGTAGTCGATCTTGGTCGCAAGATCTTGCTTCGCAGTAAGAGCTAGCTAAAAAAGAAACTACCCAACGTGACGAAATAATGCGCATGCGTAGACGTCACGACAAGAGGTGAACTAGCCACATTTCAATGGCCGACGTGTTGCCGGTTCACTCAGAAAACGTTCTATTTCGAGATACTAGCAACCCATCCAAAGAAAATATAAGCCATGCACAGCATTAATTTATCAAAGGTGTATGTTGAATGCATTAATAGATCGTAAAACCTCCTACAGTTTACACATCGAATGCAGGTCAACGCATCCACGCCGAACATTTGTCTCCAAGATGGCGGCGCGCACTGTACTCATGCTGTCCGCCATCTTGAATCTTAAAAGCTAGGCACCTCTCAAGCTGCCTCGCTCAATCTACGCTCGTCTACGATTGGCTCGATAGCAAGCAAAGAATGAAACTGCCCATTCGGCGAGATCTACGTAGATCTACCGAGATCTTCGCATTTTCAAACCCGCCCCAGCCATCCACACAGCCTACTTCTAGGAACTGCGACTGTGACAGAGCGGTTAGAGCGGTTGACCTCTCTCGCATTGCATAAGACGGGCATCCCGGGGCGCTCTGACCAATTCTGCCTTACCTCTAATGCTCAGTGCGGCAAAACGCCTGGGACGCTAGGCTTATATAACGCTTGCGGCTGATGGGTGCGGTGTTCGAAGCTGGTCAGATCCTAGAGTCGCATCCTTGGGCACATTCTGTGAACCCGAGTCACGTGACTCTGGCGCAGTTCGCGATGAATGCGTAATAGATTTGACCCTCCGCATTTCAGCATTGTACCAAAAATAGCTCGTTCTGGATACTTTTTTTTCTCCACTTTTTACAGAAATCATTCAGATGTCAAAACTTGTTTCCATTTCAACACAAACATGTTATTTCATCGAATAAACGCTTGTTTATTGCCTCAAGAAGCGTAAGGTATGAGTTTAGTGCGAAATAGTCTTAGAACTACTTTAACGGCTTATGTCAGGGAGCAGAGTGCTATCCCACAAACCTTTCCTGTGACCTCCTTATGAATATTCCGGACGGATTAGTTCCATCACGTGATATGAACTGCTAAAGACTCTTTCACCGGCAGGCGAAGTCTCTTGTGGACTAGAAATCCTTGGGCAAGGCGCCTCACCCACTTTAGCTTTTCAACCGAGGAGAAAACCTGGCGAAATATCTCAGCTTATCAGTCATGATAGGTTCAAGACGTGCCTGGGCAAGAAGAAGCTTTTTGTTGGATAGAACTGGGGAGAACAAGGGCAGCAGAATAGTGCATAGCCCTGAGCCTCTCTATCGTTGCGCGTGCTGGCATTGCAGTTGTGTGACAGAGCTAAAAAGGAACCCAGAACTCTCTTGCAGGGCTTATGTATTTGCAGTTTTGTCAATAATTTGTACAATTTTTCTGCAATAAAGTTATTTGATATGTATGTGTGGGTTCTTGTAAAGCGCAAAACTTCACGCATACGGGCATGCTCAATACGCACAGAGAAAAAAGTCAGCCATTAAAGAGATATGTTTTAAGTCCCTTCTTAAAATGAGATAGTTTGGGGGACTTTCTGAGCAGTTCAAGAATGTTGTTCCAATAACTGAAAGATTGGCAGCCATAGTTACCAAGCCGTCGGTGTAGGACAAAAAGACGTGTTTGAGTGGATGATCTTAATTTTCTAATCGGTTTATATTCCTCGTGCAGCGCTCGCAGGTAGAGTGGACTGCACAGTGATGACCGGGGGTGATATCTCCCCCAACCCCCCCCCCCCCCCCCCCCCCCAAAAAAAAAAAGTCCCTCCAAAAAGACCCCCAGCATGTTCATGATGATGATGATGATGGTGATGGTGATGGTGATGATAATGATGATGATGATGATGATGATGATGATGATGATGATGATGATAATGAAGATGATGATGGTGGTGGTGGTGATGGTGATGGTGGTGATGATGATGATGGTGCTGGTGATGGTGATGGTGATGGTGATGGTGATGATGATGATGATGATGATGATGATGATGATGATGATGATGATGATGATGATGATGATGATGATGATGATGATGATGATGATGATGATGATGATGACGACGATGATGATGATGGTGATGGTGATGGTGATGGTGATGGAGATGATGGTGATGATGATGATGATGATGATGATGATGATGATGATGATGATGATGATGATGATGATGATGATGATGATGATGATGATGATGATGATGATGATGATGATGATGATGATGATGATGATGATGATGATGATGATGATATTGATGATGATGATATTAATGATGATTATTGTTGTTGACAAAAAAAGTCGAAGGTGACATCGTCTCATTTTGTGGTAAAGGGTCACATGTAAGAAATGATTTAACATTATGCAGTCTATGTAGAAGTGCCTCTTCCTTCTGAACAATTACTTTTTTCATCAATCAAATGATCTCGTCGCCGTAAATACTTGCTTATGAGGCGTGTCATGAGAGAGAAAAGCAGAAGAAGTTCCATGATTTATTTCTTTCACTGCAAGCTTTCGGAGAATACATCCCTCATCCGGTGAGAGTGGAGGAAAGGGTGTCAGTCTATTTGCACGCCTTTTGCTGGTGAAGTATATTAACTCCGAGGAGTAAGTACCGCACAGCAGATCGGGCAGCACTTCAGAAGCAAAGGGAGTATTAACTGACTGACCTCTGCCACCACTGGCAAAATGAAGGGATGAGACTCCCAAAGCTTGAGGTGAACGAAGTCACTTCCAATTGGACATGGTGTACGCTTCCACTTGACTGTTCGTTTGTTGACCAA
>JAWQFJ010001297.1:132500-137500 GCA_034096865.1 Theodoxus fluviatilis
GCCATGTTTGTGGGGGGAGTTATTCATCAGGGAACAAGGACTCGACTGCTCAGAGCAGAAAATATGACAGACGTCATAGCGTTGCTCCTCGCTCGCACGATTCTTCCGAGCGTGCCACATGAGCTGGTAGCTCCGTTTGTGGAAGCTGCTCCATTTTGTCCAGAGGTTGCACGGTTCTTCAAGCTGTTTTTCCTTCCTTTTTTAACGTTAGATTCTGCATGTTTGCGGCTCTGTTGTCCATTGCCCCTCGTGTGCAGGCGGCGAGAAAGCGATCACTGCGTCGCCCTGCGCGATTCATAAGAGGCGAATAGCTGGGAAAGCGAGACTTTACTTGCTGTCACTCATAACCAGTGTAGTGATATTGGTGGTCAATGACCTTGCATAACCTACTGATAGGTCATGAACTTTATTCATTCCTTCTTTCTTCCTTCCTCCCTTCCTTCCTTCCTTCCTTCCTTCCTTCCTTCCTTCCTTCCTTCATTCCTTCTTTCCTTCCTTCCTTCATTCCTTCCTTCCTTCTTTCCTTCCTTCCTTCCTTCTGTCTTTCTGTCTTTTTCTTTCATTCATTCATTCTTTCTTTCTTTCTTTCTTTCTTTCTTTTTCTTTCTTTCTTTCTGTCTCTTTCTGTCTTTCTTTCTTTCTTTTCTTCTTTCCCTCCTTCTTTCTTTCTTTCTTCATTCATTCATTCATTCATTCATTCATTCATTCATTCATTCATTCATTCTTTCTTTCTTTCTTTCTTTCTTTCTTTTTCTTTCTATCTTTCATTCTTCCTCTTCTTTCTTCCTTTCTTTCTTCCATTCGTCTCATGCATTCATTTAATCATATTGTTGTTTGGCATACTGACCATCAGATTTTGCATATTCAGCTAGCAATTACCGTTACCGTATGAAAATATCCAAATGGTTAAAAACTGTATCTGAAAACATGCAGGTACACATAAACGCACACTGTATGTCTTACTTGCGTTTGTATACACCCACGTAAATACTGGCACACGCAAACACGCACACACACACACACACACACACACACACACACACACACACACTCACAAATCGACAGGTTTTCTAGGCGTGCGCACTCAAAATGCATTAAAGAAAATAATAGCTCCAAAGGATAGTTTTATTTCAAAGCATAATCTTCAGCCATGTTTCAAACACAAATTGTCTTCCAAGAATTGTTCAACAAAATGGAGGAAGCCTGTATGCATAAATCCCATTGAGGTTAATGACGACGCCTTGCTATAAATCCTGTATTTGGCCATCTAAACGTCTCCCATGTCAATTGAATCGCTCTCTGCCGAGATTAAAAAATCCAACATCGTCCCCGAAAGCTGCTTGTAATGACCACCACGCAAATTGATTTCTGGATGTATGCCATTAAAGCAGACCATCAAATCATACCAAGGCACGAAAAGGTTTGCATCAGACACCTTGGAGAAGAGGATGATCCCAAGTGCAACTTTTACCCAGGGGTCAGTGAGTTCAGTGCTGCATGCTGGGAGGATTGCAGATTGCAGAATCCAGGGTGCCAGGTCCAGTGCCGCGAGCGCACGCCCACTTCCGCTTCCGCTTGCGGTAGCGGCCTTCCAGACTGCGCGGGTCCTGGAATTCCGTCGTCAGGCGGGTCTAAGTGAGTTGTCCACGTCCTTCACCTCAACCGTCATCTCTTGACCCCAGCCCACACGTCCGCTGACCCTTGACCTCCACCCCAATCACACGGTGACCAATGACCTTTAACCTTTACCCTAACCCAGGTTTTAACTTCGTTCGTACCTGACGTTCAACCCCTAACCCGGCCCATTATTTCAACTCTGACCTTGAAGGTTACCCGCAAAAAATAGCAACTCGGAACCCCTGTCCTCCTCTCCACCCATGTCATGCCTAGAAGCTCAGCATAAAGACGTCACAGATTTTGAAGAAAGAAGATCACTTTATCTGTAAGATATGCATGCCGAAGCGCTCAAGAATAAGTCCATAGTTGCTAAAGTTACGTGCTTGAACGATTTGAAATTGTAAATCCCTTGCTGTACCTTCTTTTTTCAGCCGATGCATGGCAATGGGCACAACCCCCCACCCCCACCCCCCATCCTCCCCCAACCCGCTTTCCTGTTGGAGTATTCCTTCACGGTTTTGTGAAATGTAAATGCGCCAACTCTTGCGCGTGTACAGTCATATAAAGGCAAACACAAATATACGCGCGCGCGCACACATACAGTCAGACAGACAGACAGACAGACAGACAGACAGACAGACAGACAGACAGACAGACAGACAGACAGACAGACAGACAGACAGACAGACAGACAGACAGACAGACTGAATAAAACAGACAAAAAAAGACGGACAGACGAACGGACAGGCGGGCGGGCGGGCGGGGGGGGGGGGGGGGGGGGGGGGGGGGAGGCAGACAGACAGACAGGACAGACAGACAGACAGACAGACAGACATGACAGACAGACAGACAGACAGACAGACAGACAGACAGACAGACAGACGGACAGAGGGACAGACAGGCAGACAGACAGACAGACAGACAGACAGACAGACAGACAGACAGACAGACAGACAGACAGACAGACAGACAGACAGACAGACAGACAGACAGACAGACAGACAGACAGACAGACAGACAGACAGACAGACAGACAGACTGAAAAAGACAGACAGAAAAAGACAGACTCAGAGAGAGAGAGAGAGAAAGAGAGAGAGAGAGAGAGAGAGAGAGAGAGAGAGAGAGAGAGAGAGAGAGAGAAACTGAGACGGAGAAACAGAGAAAAAAATAAAGGAGAGACAGAGAAATAGAGACGAAAAGACAGGCAGACGGATGGACGGACGGACGGACGGAGAGACAGGCAGGCAGGCAGACAGACAGACAGGCAGGCAGGCAGGCGGGCGGGCGGGCGGGCAGGCAGGCAGGCAGACAGGCAGACAGGCAGGCAGGCAGGCAGGCAGGCAGACAGGCAGGCAGGCAGACAGACAGGCAGACAGGCAGGCAGGCAGACAGACAGGCAGACAGGCAGGCAGGCAGGCAGGCAAGCAGGCAGACAGGCAGGCAGCCAGGCAGGCAGACAGGCAGGCAGGCAGGCAGGCAGACAGACAGGCAGGCAGACAGGCAGGCAGGCAGCCAGGCAGGCAGGCAGGCAGGCAGACAGACAGGCAGGCAGGCAGGCAAGCAGGCAGACAGGCAGGCAGCCAGGCAGGCAGGCAGGCAGGCAGGCAGGCAGGCAGGCAGGTAGGCAGGCAGACAGACAGGCAGGCAGGCAGGCAGGCAGGCAGGCAGGCAGGCAGGGAGCAGGCAGCCAGGCAGGGAGCAGGCAGCCAGGCAGGGAGGCAGGCAGGCAGGCAGAGGCCGTAGTGGAGTGGTTAAGACGCTCGCCTACACTACCTCTGTGGAAGGCAGGTGCGACGTTCGAAGCTCAAAAAATCCTTCAGTTGCTTCCTTGGGCAATATGCTCTGCTCACATCGCCTCTCTTACCAAGGAATACAACAGGTTCATGCAGTGGCAACTTAAAATGAATCCCCCGACTAAACAATTCCTCAAGAAATAACTGAATACAGACTATTATGTTTGCTAACATTAAAGTACAAACAGACACACACACCATCATCATTGAGGACTTTCGCTCTGCGAAGATGACGTCAGTGGCACATCTTGTGTGTCCTCAGGCCGAACTCCGATGAGCAGGGACCCACACACACGGGGCAGACCGCTGCAGCGGGAGTAGGGCCTTCTGTTTTGTCTTGTCTGGCCTGGCGTTTCCTGTCGAGGCTGGTCAGGCGCTCTGCTTCGAAGGCCTTGGTGCCTTTGTAGACCAGCTGTCGCCAAACACTGCGGTCAGCAGTCATGACCTCCCACCCGATCGTAGGAATGTTGCAGGACCGCAGTGTATTTTTAAGTGTGTCTTTGTAGCGTCTGGTACACACACATACACACACACACACACACACACACACACACATACACACACACACACGCGCGCGCGCGCACACGATGACGGGCAGAAATTGAGACGGACACAAGACAGCAAAGACAGAGGCAATGAGGCAGAAATGAAGACACACATAACAACACACAACCAAATAAACTTGCCAAAAGTCTAGACAGGGACCCCAACTCGTGGTCCGCCGAACCAAATCAGTAATAGACTTATAAATAAACTTTTCTTTGCTGAGGGCCAGACAAGCAATGGATCGATGGATGGTATTTTACAGCCTATCAGTCTTTGAAGGCTATGTAGGTCGATCGATCACGAATTTTACTAGAACAAGTCCGTTTGTGAGCAATGAAGAAAAAATTTCCATAATCATTCACCTCTGACATAGCGCATAGGGAGACGTGGTGGCTATATTCTTACACCCAACTGTCAGAGGGTTCTCTTGCCAAAATACATGCTGAGTGAGGGCTAGATGTTGACAGATGCAGTGAGACAAGAATGAGTGGAAACACACGTAGAAGAACACAATTATTGAAACTCTAAACTGGGACATCAACTCAAGGCCAGCAGAACCGAATCAGCGATGGACCTCCAAAGATTATGTCTTCGCTGAGGGCCAAACAAGCGATGGACTCACCAACTCAGGACGCGGGAACAGACAGCGGAGGGCCAAGAGAAGCCGAAACGGAAATCCCAGTAAGCCTGCAGACCTGCTTGGGCAGAATGAAGTGGAAGGCGATGCCAGCCTGTGGCCCTGCATTAGTCTGTGAAGGTGTGTTCCTTTCCACACCATTGGGCAAACACGCCTCACTGTACAGACAGCGGACACCACGCCCGGTTCCGTTGTAGAGATTCCCGGCCCTTTCATCTGGGCTTCTTTGTCAGGTGGGAAATCTGCAGGACTTTGTTTGTTTGTTTTTGCTTTTCAAGCCTTGAAATCGCAACACATTTGGACAAAGGATGTTCCTCCAGTTTTGACGGTAACGCCATGAAATGAGCGAGCAGGTCAGCTTTCAGAAGAAATGCTGGAGACCCATGTGGTTGAATCAAGAACGGAAG
>JAWQFJ010001297.1:150000-155000 GCA_034096865.1 Theodoxus fluviatilis
GTCATTGAAATGAAAGCATCAGTTGTATCGGCATATTTCCCGAGTATTTCCAAGTATAAAGATAGTAGAAAACGTTTGCATTTTTCTTCTTGCCTTAAGCATGTAGACTAAGATTTGTATTCTTTGAGTGTAACTGCAAGAGAAAATTGTGTATGTCTATTTTATCTACTACGAAAGAGTTATGCTTTTTGTTTGCATTGGAATTGACATTCGAAGACAATGACTGTTTCCATTTCGTGTACCAAGGAGGGAAACTGATTCATCCCGATTTGGACGGACTAGTGGCGAGACACATACCCCAAAAAACAGAAAGAAGTACGACTCCCTTAGCTTTTCAGGCACGAAAGTGACCGACCCTGTCTGAATTTTGGCTCGGATATTGGCGAAATAAGATGAAAGAACGTTCAATATTTCTAATAAATTTAGTACATCGCTGTCAAGTTTAAACATATTAGGTTCCATGAAAGAAGCAGAGTTTTTTATTTGCAAACTTTCTTGAAATAAAAGGTGTTTATTCATATTTAGGACTGCCACTTTATTATGAAGGATCTTGTCTTTGAATTTCGAATTGCTGTTATACTGTTGCTGCTCATGTTGCTACAAAGGCCTTTATTCTGATGGCAGTGAGGATGAAAGTAGTGATTAAGATGGTGATGGTGGCGGTGGCGGTGCTTGTTGTGGTGATGATGGCGGCGGCGGCGGCGGCGGCGGCGGCGGCGGCGGCGGTGGCGATGGAGGTGGTGGTGGTGGTGGTGGTGGTATTCGTGGTGATGGCAGTGATGGTGATGGTGGCGCTATTGTTATTGTTGTTGCTGTTGCTTTTGTTGTTGCAGCTACAAAGCCTTACAAACAACAACAATACAATGCTTACGTTTATGTCAACGTTGTAAAGTTGGAAAAAACCGTTGCTGACTTTACTTCGGGTTTTTTTTCTCCCATTGAATTCCTGCCAATCTACTGGAATAAAAACATTAAATTGCAGTGTCAAACAAGGGACTGCCACGGCACTAAAGTAAAAGTCTAAACGCGGTGAGGTTCTGATGGCCGCGTATAACACAAAACAAATACAAAACATTGGAAGGTAAAACAGCGCGAATTTTCGGCTAAAAAGCCTTCATCAGGCGCACAAATATAACTTACGGGAGGGCGGACAAAAGTGGTTTGATTCCACTTTTGTCCGCCCTCCTGTAAGTTTTATTTGTGCGCCTGATGAAGACTTTTAAGCCGAAAATTCGCGCTGTTTTACCTTCCAATGTTTTGTATTTGTTTTGTATTATACGCGGCCATCAGAACCTCACCGTGTGTTAGAGATTTAATTGCAGGTCAAGACAGTTTAGAATATCTGGTAACCAAAGCAACTGGTGAAGAACGCAATCGAATTCAAGAAATGAGAAAACAAAATTGTATCAGACTCGAGTGAGCGAGAGCGAGCGACCAAACGAGAGACAGACAGAGAGATAAAAAAAGAGACAGAGAGAGAGAGAGATAGAGAGAGAGAAAGAGGAGACAGAGAGAGAAGAGACACAGAGAGAGAAGAGACACAGAGAGAATAGAGACACAGAGAGAGAAGAGACACAGAGAGACAGATAGAGAAAGAGAGAGAGAGAGAGAGAGAGAAAGAGAGAGAGAGAGAAACACACACACACACACACACAGACAGACAGACAGACACACAGACAGACAGACACACACACAGACACACAGACAGAGACAGACAGTCACACAGGAAACACCTCCCATTGAGCGCATGGGAACGTGACCGAACGGAGACCACTCAAGGGAAGAAGCAGAACAAGCCGAAAAGAGATCTGAGGGCAAGTGGGAGAGTGAGTGGAGAGAGCGGAACAAAATTGGAAGAGGGGACTTGTTCGGAAAGGTCGAGGAACGCAGAATCTCGTAGCGAGCTGAGAGGTACGGTGCCCCCCCTCGTCCGAATGCATTAAAACTCCATTAGGGTAAATAGAGCTCTCCGCTTTCGCCAGATTAACTCTAAAGAGTCCACACTGTGAGCGCACGTGCACGCACCCAATCAACCGTGGCGGAGAAAGGACCTTAAATCACCCAAGATGCTTCGGCCCCTCGCTGGGACACTTTGACCCCACATAGCCCGGATGTGAGGTCTCCTAGGGAGTCCGATCTCTGATTGTTCGTTTTTCGTTTCATGGAGGACTAACAGGAAAAACTCCCTTGTCAATACAGGGAAGGCAAATGCTTTTATTAAATAAAGAAATTTACTGGCTGGATGTGATTATGAAATTTGCTTCAGGTTGTCATCGTGCTTGATTTTTGGCGCAGTTGGTGCGTGAGGTATTGAAGAAGACGATGTGATGGAGAAATTGTTGATGGGTTTGGGGGGGATTTTAGGAGCGAGAGGGAAACTTGTTTTAAACTTTAAAAGTTTTCCAGAATGTTCTTGCTATCTTTAAGCATCCTCTTTGAGTTCTTGCAGCAAGACTGTAGTATGGAAATGACGTGTTGCTGGCATAGTGATGAATAATTATGGTTCTGGTGGATCCGATGGAGTTGTCGTCAATCTGTGCGTCTTTCCTGAGATGGATGGATGAATGGTGTTTTACGGTCTATCAGCCTTTGTAGGCTATATAAGGCCAGTAAGCACGAAGATCACTTGAACAGTTTAGAGTAAACGCAAATCAAGTAACGGTGTCCCTAGTTATTCGCCTCTTGCGAATCGCGTAGGGAGACGCGGTGAGTCAAATCTTACCCCGGACCCACAGGGGGATTGTTTGAATGAAAAAAAGTGATATGACTTATCAGCCTTGGTGGGGTGGTTAGAGTAAGAGCAAATAAAGTCCCCATTTCCCCAGTTACTCGCCTGTCACAACACGCAAAGGGCGACGTGATGGGTGTATTATTACCCCTTGTCCATTGGAGGAGGCAGATATATTAAAATACACGGTGTCTATGAAAACGTAACACGAACACTCAAATAAAAAAGTTAAGTAGTAACACAAAAATGAACAAGACCCGTTGTACCGCCCTCCCTTCCTCCCCACTGTCATCACTACCTCCGAAGTTTTGTGACTTCTTTGTGTCCAAAGTGTCTGACATACGAAACAACGTTGACATGTCTGCTGGTACAAGTGCTAGCGAAGACCCAGTATCCTTCAGTGGTACTCCCCTCCTTCAGTTCAGCTCGGTTGAGGCTAGTGTGGTCCTTAAGACCATCCGTAGTATGACCCCTACCTCCTGTGACCTTGACCCTGTTCCCACATCCCTCTTACTTGAGTGCATTGATGTCGTTCCGCTTGTTCTGACACAGATATCCAATGATTGCTTCCAGTCTGGCACCTTCCCCAGTGTTTTCAAACAAGCTTTAGTCAAACCACTTCTGAAGAAGCAAGGCCTGGATCCAAACAAGCTTAGCAATTACAGGCCAGTCTCCAACCTTTCCTTTCTTTCAAAACTGTTAGAAAAATTAGCTTTGCAGCAGTTGTTAGAGCACGTGTCCAAGTATGATCTTTTGGCTCGTTTTCAGTCCGCGTACCGTGCTCACCATTCCACCGAAACAGCTCTGGGCCCGTATTCACTACGGCGATTTATCGGCGATTTATTTTAACCTCGATTTATCTCTAAACTCAGATGATTCCAACTGCCTGTTCCGCTCTCCCTTGGCTGGAAACCAGTATATATAGCAAAGCGCAACCTAGGATCCTCTGACGAGCGTACCTTATCTAACCGATCAAGATAACCCGGGCTTAGGCCCCGCGTTATCTTGATCGGTTAGATAAGGTACGCTCGTCAGAGGATCCTAGGTTGCGCTTTGCTATATATACTGGTTTCCAGCCAAGGGAGAGCGGAACAGGCATTTGGAATCGTCTGAGTTTAGAGACAAATCGGAGTTAAAATAAATCGCCGATAAATCGCCGTTGTGAATACGGGCCCTGCTCCGTGTTCTAAACGACCTCCTTGTCGCATCTGATGATTGCAACGTTTCCCTTCTCACGTTGTTAGATTTGAGTGCTGCGTTTGACACAATAGATCATGGAATTTTTCTCTCCTGTCTAAGACATGTTTTTGGCATTGACAACACAGCACTCTCCTTCCTGAAATCGTATATATCTCAGACCGTAGGCAGACTGTTTTGATCCAGGGTATTGCTTCTGATCCTGCCCCGCTAAAATACGGAGTCCCACAGGGCTGGGTTCTGGTTCCTCTGTTTTTTCTACTGTACACTCAACCACTTTCCAACGTAATTGACATTCATTCATTCTCTCACAGTGATTTTGCTGATGACACACAACTCTACAACTCCACTCATCCTAGTCAAATCCAACCTCTTCTCTCTGCAAGTGAACTTTGTATTTCTGATGTGAAACAGTGGATGACCCAGAACAAACTCAAACTTAATGATTCAAAGACCGAAGCTCTCCTGGTTGGCGGTAGAGGCGAATTCGATCAGGCCCTGAAACTAACCATAGGTCAGAGTGAGATAGAATTCTCAAAGTCTGTTAGAAACTTAGGTGTCATGTTCGATGATGATCTTTCTATGAGAGTTCATGTGAACAAAGTTTGCCAGTTAGCTTACTACGAGTTAAGGAAAATTAGCACTATTCGTCACTATCTTTCACAACAGGCCACTCAAACCCTTGTCACTTCCCTTGTTCTGTCCCGTCTTGATTATGGAAATTCTCTTCTTGCCGGCATTCCTGACACTCTGCTAAACAAACTGCAAAAAGTCCAAAACATTGCTGTTAGATTAGTTTTTAGATGTCCCAAGAGAACTCCCACATCCAAACTCCTTCGTGCACTGCATTGGCTCCCCGTCGCTCAGAGGATAGAGTATAAGCTAGCCACTATGTGTTTCAACTTCTTCAATCAAACTGCACCACACGCACTCAAAGAAATTCTCACTGTCTACACCCCCGCTAGAAATAACCGTTCAGCTGCAGACACCAAAACGTTAAATGTCCCCCGTCGCAAAAAGAAAACCCAGGGACAGCGAGCTTTTTCTTACATCGGCCCTGTAACGTGGAATAGCC
>JAWQFJ010001297.1:157500-160000 GCA_034096865.1 Theodoxus fluviatilis
ATGCAAGAGGCGGCGACTCAAGAGGCTGTAGACAGGGCGTCACGTAGAGCTTGTCCGCTGGGGCGCGACGACCCAGGAGTGACCGTTGAGTGGACATGAAAATGGGGCTAGACGTCTGATGCTTTAGTGGCGTTCTTCTTCGCGTCTCTTGTGTCTCCCCTTGTGTTGACACTGCTTCGGGGGCCACCCGTGCCTGGCGTACCGTTGTGGTGGATCGTGCTACCCTCTCCGCAGCGTTCACGTTCCATTGCCTGCTTTGGTTGATGGTGCATTTGGAATGCTCCGGTGCTCTCGTTAAGATGTGGTTGATGATTGTGTATGTCCGTCGGTTTACTGAAGTGGTTCGGTATTCATGGTGGTATTTTGTTTCGTACCCTGTTTGGTCAAAAGTCTTGACTACGTTCTCAGGGTACACGTGTCATAAAATATTACGAAGATATTGAAGGTTAATGAAAGGTGGATGAAAAAAATTTTAGATTCAAGAAGAAATCACGTGAAATGCGTGTTCGTGTGTGGGCGTGAGTGTGTAAGGGATGGGTGGGGTGAGTGTGTGTGCATGTGGGTGTGCGTGCGCGCGCGAGCGTGTGTGTGTGTGTGTGTGTATGTGTGTTTGTGTTTTTGTGTTTGTGTGTGTATGTGTTTGTTTCTTTGTGTGTTTGTGTCTGTGTGTGTGTGTGTGTGTGTGTGTGAGAGAGAGAGAGAGAGAGAGAGAGAGAGAGAGAGAGAGAGAGAGAGAGAGAGAGAGAGAGCATTTCGTGCGTGAACAGAAAACCAGAGCAACTAAACAGCTACTAATATTAGTAGGATGACGACGACTACTGCTTCTGCTCCTACCACTACCACTACTCCTACTACTACTACTGTTATATTTACTCTCTCTCTCTCTCTATCTCTCTCTCTCTCTCTCATGTATGTATGTATGTATGTATGTATGTATGTATGTATACATGCCTTTGTGTCTCACACTCAATGAAGCCGGTTTTTACACGAGAGTTGTGGTGCTGGTTATTGGATCTCTGGGCACTGTGCACAGGCGATTCACAAAAGGTCTTGTGATGCTGGGTTTGTCCAGTCACCAGGCTAAAAACCTGACCAAATATCTCAGCTTGTCAGTCATGATAGGTTCAAGACGTGCCTGGGCAAGAAGAAGCTTTTTGTTGGAAAGAACTGGGGGAGAACAAGGGCAGCAGAATAGTGCATAGCCCTGAGCCTATCTATCGTTGTGCTTGATGGCATTGTAGTTATGTGACAGAGTTAAGAAGGAACCCAGAACTCTCTTGTATGGCTTATGTATTTGCAGTTTTTACAATAATTTGTACAAATTTTCTGCAATAAAGTGATTTGATATGTATGTATGTATGTATGTATGTATGTATGTATGTATGTATGTATGTATGTATGTATGTATGTATGTATGTATGTATGTATGTATGTATGTATGTATGTATGTATGTATGTATGTATGTATGTATGTATGTATGTATGTATGTATGTATGTATGTATGTATGTATGTATGTATGTATGTATGTATGTATGTATGTATGTATGTATGTATGTATGTATGTATGTATGTATGTATGTATGTATGTATGTATGTATGTATGTATGTATGTATGTATGTATGTATGTATGTATGTATGTATGTATGTATGTATGTATGTATGTATGTATGTATGTATGTATGTATGTATGTATGTATGTATGTATGTATGTATGTATGTATGTATGTATGTATGTATGTATGTGTGTGTGTGTGTGTGTGTGTGTGTGTGTGTGTATGTATGTATGTATGTATGTATGTATGTATGTATGTATGTATGTATGTATGTATGTATGTATGCTTGGACGGCACTGCAGCGAAGAAACAACGCGAAGAAACTAAGAATAAGGTAAAAACAACACTACTGAAAATTGCCCGATCGCCCCTGCCAGTCAACAAGAAAATCGAAGCCATCAACCCCATGATTTCATCAAAAATGAATTTTCTGTATGAAAATATTCACTTCACTGAGAAGCTATTGCAAGAAATTGAGAACATGATTGTTGACTCTGTTCGTGAACAGCTGAAACTAAACTCGTCGTCCACTCGGGCTCAGATCTTCACTCCCAGAAAGAAAGGCGGGCTAGGTATAATCAGACCACGCACCATGTTCTATGCAAAGCGTGTTTCATTCCTCCTGTCAGTATTGAACAGTGACGACCCCCATGTACGAGCTTCTGCAAGAGATAGCTTGTTTCTCCATATGAACAAGAGGAAGATCCCCCTGACTGAAGACGAAGAGAACAACTTTGGTGGGTACCAAACAGGCGACGCATATAAACTCATGAAGAAAAGCAGGGTGAACTGGCCGCGATCTGATTTCACCGAATTGCATGAGCTCTGTTGTAGACTGAAGATACATCTTGACTATGACATCCACAGAGACTTATACGCCATCATCACCCCAGCACCTGACGATGAAGAAATCTTCCTCAGATGCTCGTGCCCAAAGACCCTCT